>JAATOF010007188.1:0-15352 GCA_013170925.1 Podosphaera leucotricha
CCTCGGGAGACAGTATAATGTCAGAATATCTGTAAACTGTGAGAATTCATCGTAGCAAAAGGGGCCAACTAAGTCTAATCCATCACCGCCATAACGGGAGCTGGGTACGCTCCGGAAACTCGTGTGGGTGACTTTTCCTCCTTGACCAAGTGATGCGTGTTTCTGTTGGCTCTCAAGATAAACTCCAGGTTCGTTGGAGACATCACGTATAAGTAGAAGCGCCGTCTTCGTCCCCCGCGACAAAAGTCGATGGAATTAATATTAGAAAAGTTGAGGTTGGTGCGACATCGATATCGTTAATCACATGAGAGATCTTTTTTCCATAATTTTTTAAATCCTGCGTTAATTAGTTCACGACTATATTATCCAGCCCTCAATGAGAGCCAAACAGATAATTCACGGATTCAGCACAAGTCGATCTTGTAACAAAACTCTCCTACAATAGATAGTACCCGAGCTTAAGCGTGTGTATCTGACCAAAGGAAAATCGACAAACCCATTGACGAATCCAGGGAAGCTGAATCAGACTTGAACTTGGTTGATGATAAGGAGCTGCCGGATTGGAATCAGCGATCTACCAGTTTCAAGTGGGTTAGGTTTTCAAGCTCTTCAGACTCTACTCAGATGACCAGCCCAGATGACTTACCGCTAAACCATCCGACTCCACATAAGAATACTGAAGTAGTAAATAACAAGCTGAAATTTTCGCTGCAGTAGTTAAACCAAGGTATTTGTCAACTGCAGCGAATACTGGCTACATATTTCTCGATTAGATCCAATGATAATTACTGTATATACAACCTATGGAAAGGATATCTCTTATGTAAACGTTGCGAAATAAACGGCAAAAACATGTGTGAGACAGAGTTCATGTATATGATAATCCTTACTCGATAGCTGTAAGGTTTTTGCTCCACATGTTCTCCATATTTGGCCGCTGTTTCAGGTTGGTGATCGTAGATGTAATGATAGCCTATCAATTTAGATTCAAGGTAATGAGTTTGTAGCGGAAATAAGGTCTACATTCGAACGCTGATAGAATAATAGAGATCCGCTAGGGATCGACAAATGATAATAATGAACATATATCTATCTTATTAATTGATCAATGTATGAGACACAGTTCCTTTGCTTACGTAACCAAATAGATAAACAAGTCCAGTGGCCATGGTTACGCCCCGATAATACGCTCGGTCCTCTTGAACCCTAATTGTACTACATATGTGACAACGTGACATTTGTACAGTACACGCAATTACCTTAAGAAATTTGTCACTAATAATTTTATCCTATCCTGAGCGAATGACACGGTCTACGACGTATAATTCGATAAAGAAGCGAGAATGTACGTGTATCTCAGATGGAACGTTAAGTTCTGAGGTGTCAGGAGATAGGAGTGTTGTTCTTTGTGATTCTATATTGAGATTGACTTCTGGATAAACTTGTCTTATGCTGCAATGCTGCCACGTTTCCGAGGTTGCGCCACACTAGATTGTTCTACGGACTTAACTACGCTTTGGTTAGGCTATTTCTTGACAGTCTCGAAGTCTACCTACTAACGCTTCGGCTCTCGCTTTCTTCGGGATCAACTTATGAGCGAGTTGAACTGGCTCCGATGGGCTGTAGCCAGTCATTAAAGAATCCCGATATCCCGAAGACTAAAACCCCGGGGGCTTTATATCTAGAACTCTTTACGGCATACTTTCAATTAGTAATTGCAAGAATTATCGTGGATACTGCGTCGTATTACATTCACTGATTCCTTCAATTCGTACATGTTACGAGGTAGTTCCGGGTACTCTCCCAGCTGCTGTTTGACCACACACCAGAGGTGCTCTATTGAGCTAAAACCAGGCGATTAAAATTGCTACTTCATATCATCTACTCCTGTAGAAGCAATCTAATTCTTGCCGCCTCGGTTGCTATTTCGGTCCCACCGTTAGCCACCAAATGAGCCAGAGCTCGAAATGCTAGCCTTCATAGTCGTCCACGCATAAAGAATGACGTTGCTTACCACGAGGATATCCATCCCAAAAAGCCATCCTTTCTTCCTAAAAGATGTCGCCACCTTGGTGATCAATGTCCAATGCATTATCTCCACAGTCTTTATTATCCACACCATGAACTGAAGATACTTGCGCTTCTTTCATGGTGGTAGATGGTTCGAAATGACCGTTTTGTTCTCTAGAAGATTGACTAAATCTGAATTAAGATTTAGATGCATGATTGGAGGTGAATGTGCGCCTAAGCTTCTCGTTATTGAGCCGCTGTTGGACTACCCATTTTATTGCCACTTTCCCGACAGTCTGTTCGTAGGAACAGATATCAATTTGATAGTCATCGGATAGACACTGAAAATATCTGGAACTCCGAGGACAGTTTTTTGGAGAGCGATAATAGTATTTTTTCTGGAAAGGGTTGCGATACCTACAACTCCAGTTAATATGAGAGAAAAGGTTATCTTTATAACAATCCGGAAAAACGAAAGGCTTGGGAGGAAAAGACTGGAAAAAAGTGGCTTTCAGAAGATAAATACAATAAAGTTAAGCCTATTAATAGTAGTCCTTCAGATAGTGTCAGGTACTCGAGATTTCAGCTACCGAGTGCTTGCTGTGAAAGCCTCTTTATCAGATTGGCCTTAGATGAGAGGGATATTTCCATAGCCGCTGTAGTATCTCGATCATTTCCTCATAATCTAAGAATGGTTGGGCACCTAAGGTGTCCTTTCTCAGCTTCCAATCGCTTTTTCTCATATCGTCAAGAATTTGGTCAAAAAGAAAGATTTTTATATCTGAGTGATACTCTCTTGAGCTTCTGAAACAAGAATTAGCGGTGCAAAACTTTGAACATGGCAAAACACTCTTCTGGAGATTTCCCCGGTGCTTAAGATCCCGGGTCGAAGGACATAACTTTTCTCGAGTTGCCGCAAGCCCTCATCTTTGACCTTGTAATACTTAGTTTGTGCATTCCCAGTACTTCCAGGATTTTCTTGCTCGTCAATAACATGATTGTCATTAGGGCAACATCATCGCAGCCAAGACTGTAGACTATGCTCTTTGGCAAATTCGGATTATAACGAACAGATTCTTAATATACTTCTAGGATATTACTATGTCTAAAGCGAACTTTGAGTTATTAGCAACAAAATTCTCGGACTGCAGGAGTCCGTTATAGAGGATAGTTTACAGTCCTCCAACTGAAGATCTTTCGGAGTATATGGTGTCTATTTCTCCCACACTATATGCATCTAAGCTAACTGTGCTAGCTGTGATAGATTCCACTCTATTTGATTTTGACTCGCTTTATTCAGTTTCCTTCAGATATTGACTGTGGGATTTGCACTATTAACAAAATTTGTCTTTATTATGTTCGCAGGCATAAAATAGACTTCTGGAATTGAGCAAGAATTTAAACCGGTGCTTTGTATGATATAAATTCTATTGTCTTTTTTTTAACAATAGATTGGAGGGATCTATTGTGATAGTCGGACTCTGAAGTGTATTTGGTGGAAAGTGTTGCGCTTTCCTAAGTTTATAATAAAGGCTTTCTTCGAATTATGATGAACGTAATATTTGATTTAAATGTATGGAGATGTCAGAGATTCAGAAATGCGTTAGCAACATCAAAAAAATTGTGAAAAATGGGTTTGAATAATTACTCCAAGGTTGAGTAGTGTACATAGATAAGTGAAGCTCTCAAAACTCATCGCTCAACCGTACTTGCAACTTCAAAGAAGTCATAGGAAAGAGAGCTTGTAAACTGAATGCACCATTCTCTGCATCTACTTCGGTGCATCTAGATTTCTATTCATCTGTACGTAACATGATGAAGTAGCTTTCTTTAATTGAGTTGTAGACGGCAGAACTTACTAGACTTTTCGTTATTTCTCCCTGCTAGAAATAATTAGCCATGTTTGGATAGACATTTGAGAGATTATCCCACTCCAAGCTGGGCTCACACATCCAAATGATGTGGTGTTGCAAAAATCGGTTCACGGTTTTGGTGATTTAGAGAGAATTACATTGCCCCACTTGAAAGAAAACAAGTCACGATTATTACTCGTCGAAAGTGAAACCGCGTCATAATGATTGGGGGGGATCGACACAGGCCAACGTATGCTTGAAAGTAATACATGTAGACACACACATTAAGGGAATCTCCGCTAAACGGCTACTAATATTATCTTATGCACGTGAACATAATAAAACTCAATTAAGTGTGGGTGGCTATGATTGTAACCTACTTTAAATTTGTACTATTACTACCCTTGTGGTACATGTATTTCCGTACTATGAACTCTTACCCCTGTAACAGTGCAGGTTCAAAAGCGATAAGCTATGCCAAGCCAATTAGGTAAGCTGTGTCTTTCGAACTCTTGAGGCCCCCCGTAATCTAGCTCATTGACTAGCACACTAACTCGCCTTGGAATCCAATGATTAATCCTCTATAACTATAGTCTATCTGTTCTGGCTACATTTTCTCTGACCTTATTAGAATTCCCTCGTGGAGCATGACATTGGTGAGCTTCGGCTTCTACCTACCTATATCAATTACCACCTACCTCTACCGACTTGATAGAGCTTACAGAAGACCACAGGGGAGGAGTTAGATTGCCTTATAATCTAGACTTTGTTTCTAAATTACACTCACTCTTTTCTTCGAAATGCACTTTGCCCTGATCTAAGTGCCTTGCACCAAGCCAATCTAGTCTCTCTCCCCGCTTACATCCGCTATACACGCCAAAATCTAATAGCCATCTCTCAGCATTTCCTTGTGGTACAATCTCTCACAGTCATACTTAAGTCTTTTAGCAATCATTGGTTAGGAGCAGTACAATGGGCACTAAAATAATGAGGGATCCTGATTCTATAACTCTTTCAAAGATCTAGCACACGACTGCAGTTCGGTGTGACATACTCATATATCGAGCCGACACATCAACTGTGACGGCACAATAGCCAAAAAACCTGCCCAACGTTCTTGAATAAGGATACAAAAGTCATCTCTTATCAAAATGCACCAGCATCCACGGCCACCGCCACGTACGGCCTCTCCAGCCTCGTCCCCAAAAACCAACCCTAGCAGAACCAACAATCCGAGAGAAGACGAGAGTGAAAGTACATCTAGGAAAAGAAACTCGAAACTTCTCGGGTATACTGAAAATAATCAAGAAAGTGGAGAAAGTGAACTTTCAACTTACAACGGCCCGAGCAAAGATTCAGTGAGAAAGCTTGACCAGATAATACAGGTAGGCCTCGAACCTTATCAAACAATTCTAATGTTAGGAATATTAATCTAGAGTTTTATAGAATTTTTATATCAAAGCTGCTATTCTTGTGCTGGGGGCAAGGACTCCACTACCAGTGGTCATATCACAGGAAGGCACAAAAAAAGTAAATAAATGGGTGAGTCTACTTCAGCACGCAATAAATATTAATTCTGTAGAATTTTAACTAAATTTAATCTACAGTTTCAAATTGAGACCGACGATACGAATTCCTTTCGGCAGGAGCTTGATACTTGGAGACAATGTGGTGGCATATCTGATCGGCCCCCGCCCCTAATCATTGAAACATACCTCAACGCTTCTGAGTTAAGTAGCAATCAGAGACTTGTTATTTTCGATGAATCAGGAAAGAGATGGGATGTTCTAGAATCTTTAAATAGCTATTACATGGGAGACAGTCGACAGCCTAAAAACAATCATGAAGTTATATTAGAGAGGTGGAAGTTTGAGCTACAGGATTCATCATGTGATAGCGCATACGATTTTGGGTCTATCTTGCCTACGTTATACAAGAAGTTAATTGTCTTCTTTCGGTCTCTCTACACAACAACTAAATTTGTCCCTGCTGGCCGACTTGTAAAAATGTTAACAAAGAGTGGACCTACCGCCGGCTTTTTGAAAGTCAATTGCCGTATCCTTAATAAACACCCCCCTAGCAGCCGCTTGGATGCTCTCGTGTGCCCAATTTATGACAATGGAAATGTTCCTGTCACCACAGATTACGTATTAGGGACAACAGAGACCCCAGTCGGACAGATTTACGCAGAAGTCTCATATCGAAATGACTGTAATTTTCGAACCGATGATTCTGAATCTCTACTCAGCTCGAGATTTATGGGTGTAGATGAACAGATATTCCGGCCGTCGCTTGGTATCAAAGATGCAAGAGGTCGATCAGGTAGCTCAACCTCCGAAGTAGGATGTATGCCACGATCAAGGCCGCAACAAACTTCTCGTAATTCTATGATATCATTGGATGGTATTACCATGGCCCGGAGGCCCTCGGTATCTTTCCAACCCTTTAAAGCTGGCTCTCTATCTTCTTCGCCTGGCCAAACCAAATTAGCTCATCGCGGTGAATTAGTCTCATCTCCGTCTCCACAGTCGCTACCTCGAACTCCTAGCTCCAATTCTTCAAACCAAACGCGTAATAGGTCTTCATTAACTGCTGGCACACTAGCTACTCTGCGGGGTGTCCCAGCGCCACCGGAAAATATAACCCACGTTCCAACCTCAAGTTCACCAAAGCCTAGCTCAGTTAGTAAATACAGCAGCAGCTTTAATCGTCGACGTGCACAGTTCTCTGTATCTTTAGGGAAAAATGCAGTCGACGAGGATCAGAGTAGTAGTGGAAAACACAGCATCTCATCATTTGTACAACATGGCTCTATCACACTTGGTGAAACTAGCTCGGAATCTTTACAGGCTGACGATGATAATATTTCTGAGTTTTTGAAAGTTCTAGACCGCCAAAAAACTCTCAAGAGCTTTGAGTCGTCGAGTGAAGCCGATGCAACACGTACAAGTGCTCAACTTTCGAGATATCAATCCCTGCGTGAATCTCATAATGCCTTGACGGATTCTATGACTTCTTCAGCTTTTCTACATCGTTCTAATTCATCAAGTCGCCAGCTGCCAAGCATTCCCCCAGTAAATACTATCACGTCGACGTCAATTTCATCGTCACCAGGTAAACCTATGTCACCCTATACGCCACATATCCCGTCCAGACTTAGCGCTGATTCGATAGTCGAATACACGGAACAACAAAGATCGAGTCATGGAAGTATGACTCTATCAGAAACTCCTTCAAGAGATGCTTCAGATGAACTGAATCGGCTTACAATAAATGCAATTGATATTCCTAGCTCGCCTCGGTCACATTATCCACATGGACGAAGATTTAATTAGTTAGTTACTCATTGTAATTATTATTACTTAATTTGCAAACACATGATTTGCGAGGGCGAAGCTCGAGGCCCATGTTCTAACTACCGCAGGTGGTCCGCTGAAGGCAGTCACTCCAAGCACGCAGCCAATTTGCGCCGTAGATGCTTCACCATATAGACGTACGTAATTTACGCCGAAGGGGAGTAAACGCTTTTGACGAGATGTGGTAATAATAACGACGCCTTGAGGATAGTTTAAATAGAATAAAAGCGAGCTCTTCAGCAAGAAGGTGAGGTGTTCTAAAGCGAAGTTACAGGAAAAAACCAAGTATAAAGTTAATCATAAAATATCTATCAATTTGGACATATTGATTACATGTAGTGTCTATCTTCCATTGAGCTAAGCAATACGCTAGTAAATGAATGACACAAATGATTATAAAATTTCGTTCACTCTTAAATTCTGATTAACAGCCCTCACCCAAATGCCTTAAGATTTTGCACCAAAACTCACAGTTCAAATGTCATTATTGGAGATACACAACCAACATGATAAAATTCTTCATAATTCGAGTATTGCTGTGTTCAGATGTCAAAAGTTCAAAATCAAAAATTTTATGATGTATTTTTCCTAGTGTGGAAAAATATGTAGCAAAATTTGAGCAAAAATACTACATGTACTCATACAATTCCATGACCAACTCTACAAATCCAGCACACAAAATTCAAGATTCTCATCTTGATAGTAAAATATATTAATATTGATAAAATTTTCAGCAAGAAATCCTAAATATCGTTAAGCCAGCGACGCGTATTTCGTAGAAATATTTGTCTTATCATTTTCAGCATGCCCTTCCTCAAAAAGTAAGTGGATTTTATTATATTCCACCATTAAGATGAGAATCTTGAATTTGCTTGTAATGCTTTAGAATACTATGTGTGAATGTAGCAATAGCAATACCAAAATTTTGAAGAGTTTAATTTTATTGGTTGTGTATCTCCAATAGTAACATTGGAACTGCGAGTTTTGATGCAAAATAATGAAGAGCTTTGCAGTGTTCCCCCACTAATTAACATGAGTAAGTGGCCTGAGGAATTCAGGTCGCTTTCTCGGAGTAGCGGGGTAAATAAACTCCGCGATTATGAGCACCCCTAAAATAAGTATTCACATCCTTCAACGGTTAGAAGACGGCAATCCCAATTTTACTCGCGATCAAAGAGTACAAATTTGTATCTAACGTCTGTGACCAAAATAAGATAAAGATTATAAGATCTTAACAAGAAATGTGAGGGATCACAGTCAAACAGGGCACAGGGAAGGGATGAGGATTAACAAAACGTTGCACGCCCTTTTATACAGTAACTCCGAGACCCCCGTACATGCGATAAATCCAGACGCCAACTCCATTATTCGCCAGCGCGCCAAATCGACCCACTCAACAACTCCAACGACTTACTCCCCAAACGTCGCTTCCGACATTTCCCGATATTACCCATCTAATAATATCCCCTATTTCCCGGGCGAGACCGAGTCCATGATTAGAAACCTGGAATGTTAACTTTTCCCGTGGGGCTTTTCCGAGAACTCCTTGACCGAAACCTGAGAAGACATACCTGCAGAGAAATATCGACTCGACTGGGGATTAGCCTTTACCAAGTTAGAGGCACAGTCCGCTCTGAATGCTCTCCTCTGCCACATTTAGGCCGCCCTAGATCTCTCTCACCAGATCAAATTAATGATCTGGTGACATTTATTTGTGAATCCCGGGAAACTCCATAGATGTCCCACCTCATGAAATTCCCATTGAAACTCACTATACTATCGAGAAAGTCGAATGATTCATATCCTGCTATGAACATATCAAATGACTCGCGCGGAGCTAAAAGATCAGGAGTGTCAATGGAAGTGAAACTTCAAGTAGCATTCAAAGCTTTAAATGATTCCCTGGGTCCTCATAGACTTGTCTCCACTCTTTTGGTATACGCATGGTTCTTATCCACGGATGATGAGAGATTCCGCGCCATCGCAACCAGTCGAAGCCCGAGGAGAAGTCATCGAAAATATAATGCAAGAAATTAAAAAGATTCGTGCAAAAAAGTCTATAAAAAATCTAGCAACCTGAAATGACCCGAACACAGTCCCAATCTTGAATCTACCTCTGCAGCTAGATGTGGTTGAATGGAAATCAAAAGGTAGAGAGGACCTTACAAGCTTATAGGATTAAATATTAACCACCAAGAATATGTGATCCAGATCCCTTACCTTACGGCCTAATGACTTTTAAGGCGACGACTGTCAGGCCATACTTAAGTAAATAGGAAAAGGAAACTGAGCTGCCTCATTCTACATCAAACTCCGAATCACGGAATAGAGATGACCATAGCTTAAGCCAATACGACAAGTCTTCAGCGAAAAACTGTTAACCCCGAATATTATTACGGATCAGTTACAAAAGAATGGAACATTTATGCAGGGAATGGTATTTTATAAATCAACTATGGAGAGGAAATAAACCTTAAACTAGATAATTATTTATACAACAATAAAAAATAAAGTCATACCTCTCTCATCCTGGTACACTTCTTACCACACTATCCTCTAGAAGATTCTGTTCTTGGCTTATATCAATAACTCCGTCAAATACTTTTCTATGAAGTTCCTGAGACTTTTCATCTTAAGTCCGTGCATGATGATTATATATGGATGCTTCCTTTGATACTATCTAAAACCTTCTCAATCTATTCCTTTTTAGCTGTAGGAGCTGCTAGGGAAGTGCTTTCCCCGCTCAACTCACTCTCAGAGCCTACGTTGGCCAACATGAATTGCCGGAAATAATCGATTGTAAAGCCGTTACAACAACTATCCATATAAAAGACCCAAGAAGGCCAAAAGGTTCGAAAAAAGGACCAATTTTTTTCAAAAAAGAAGTTTCGGGCTTTAAAATTTCACTCCAATATCACCTACCTACATGAAGATACTAAAATTTCAAGCGAATAATTTGAGGTAGCGAATGACATTCACAGTTTGATAAAAAATGGTGTTGTAAAAACTATTAAATACGAACCTATTTGCGCTCAGAAGGCGGCGCACAGAAGGACACATGTCAAATACTATATTGAAAGTCGGTGGTTTACTAAGCACAAGGAACTATAAATTGTAGTCTGGACAAGTGGAGCACACTATATACTGACGATTCGGCACCCGCAGGATTGAAAAGATGCTTATAGACTGAACGCTCCGATATCCTCACCTTTCTCAAAAAGATGCGACTGCTTTACTATCTCCATGTATGAAATACCAAGCAGCAGAATTAGCTCGAACAAGAAATTAAGCCTCTGTAGGCTTTACGCCTGGCACTGAGTATCTTGCGACTAGTGATCTTTTACTGTGGTGATGCTTCTCAAATTTACAGGTAGATCTAAATACTCATCGTGTGGTATTGTATTCTTTGTGATCATTGGGATATGTTTCGAGCCGCTGTCTTGTTGAAAAATAGCTTGCATGCGACGACTTCATCGAAAGTTAAGACCAAACACGTACCCAGCATGCCTACCAGCTGTTCCAGGTTCAATATACCGACCAAATGGCTCATTCCCCCTGTCACCCGACTATGATCATTGGAATGTTGATTCATTAATTTTTGAAAAGTTGTCAAGGAGGTGTGTGAAAATATATTTGACATGGCGGTTGGCAGTGCATATTTGTGATCGCAACTGTATTTGCGAAACCAATGCAGCCGGCGCGGTCAAGTCCAAGGCCTGCTCAAATCATTCGCATCGCATGAACCAGTGGATTGATTAGTCATACACTCATAAGTATTCTCTCGTCTAAACTTCACACTCTGCGTCTTTCCCAACAAGAAGTTAAATATGATTGTGAAAATACTCCCTTCTCGTAAAGCCAACACTAAATAAAATTATACTACTCTTACTGGCTGTTACATCATTAATCTGGAACCGGAGTTTATCCGGCTCTCAACAGCCATTAATTACTTGTGATATATGCTTACAAGAAGCCACCGTACTATCCCTCCTCAATTATGCTTTGTTATAATTTACGATTAGTTGATGTCGTAGTCGTAGTCATGGTCGTTCAAGCGTGAAGGTAGACACGTTAGTTACGTTAACGGATTCCTCAAGATTTTACTAACATCTATAGGGATGCGATTCTAAAGGAATTATGAGTAGGAAAATTCAAGGGAAGGGGGAGTGATGTTCTCTAGTTGAACATCTACTATCTTTTACGCAGGAGCGCTACTAAGGTGCCAGAAGAAAGTCTACATTTTCTTTGATCTAGCACCAGCATCTCCATCTCTACAACCATTATATATTCAACGATTAAAACTCTTTAGTTTTCTTATTATGTTTGCAAAATAAATGGCAATAGTGCTGTAATTTAATTTCAAGGTCGGATCTTTACAGCCGGGCCTTCGAGCCTAATTCTCTCTTCAGCATTATACCTTTTTGGGGGAATTTTTTTTGAATTAAGATGAAAGAATGTTTTACAAAGCTCGAGCTCGCTCATACAAATCGCCTTTAGATGGAGGCAAAATAGCGAAGAGATAGTTGGCGAGTGGCGTTGGTAGGTTCGTTTATCGCAAAATAAACATGCGGCATAGTTTGACAGTCTTAAATTAGGGTATATTCCTAATTAGGCTTATACCTTTAAGTAGACTTATCGAAAATAAGCGAAAGTTTACGGCTGAAACTCGGCCAAGTCTATTTCTCGAGGTCCTTTCGAAACTGAAAATTCCAATTTGTAAGTAATTATTTTCAAGCGGCTTACATTACTATTTCACGTCTCTAGATTTTGCTCTATAGATTCTGACCTCTTTCTTGAATTTCTGTTTGCGTTGTCTAATTGGGTTTTCAAATAATTGATATAAATAATGGCTTGTTCGACAGTGCTAGCTTTGCTGTTTGCACTTTGTGAAGTTCCTCTAGAGCAAGCAGATACTTCACCATCTTCAGTATCTACGTTTCTAGTCTTCTCGCATCCAGTGTCTTTATCTTGTGCTCGGGGTAGAAGTCGGGATAGTTCCTGTAGGGCAGAGTTCATTCTGTTTCTTCTACCTTGTTCAGCAATTTTATGCGAAGTTCGTTTTGACGACAAGTTTGTTGACAGTTCTGAGGAATAATAAACTCCCGGCAGATGTGTGCCTTCGAGTAAATTTTGATAATTAGATTTGGAGGTAAGAATAACTGAGGCCGAATCTTGTTGTAATTTGGCGCTGTTTGAGAGTGAAGGCATCAGATTAGGAGAAATTCGAGGAAGTAATGCAGGAGATGCATGAGCAAATGTGTTAGCTCTTTTTCTTGAAATCCGTAATGCAGCTCTCGACTTCTGAGATCTTACTAAAGTAGAGTCCAGACAGTCAGACTGAGGGCTATAGCTCTGATTTGTTGGTGACACAGTCTTAAGAAGAGGCAGAGAAGGTGAGGAAAGAGGCTGACATTCAGATATCTGAGAGATTTCTACATTTCTAGAATTCAAGGTCGTTTGCTGTTCCAACTCAGTATCCTTGTGTGATAAACAAGATCTCTTGATATTTGCTGCCTCGAACAGGCTAAATTGATTGATTAAGGGATCTCCCATGTTCGAGCTGTAATTACGAATAATTTCTTGTGGCTCAATTTTCATAAGCGACGCTGGAGTTGCTGGAGATTCAAACGAGATACTTTTTGTTATATTATTAAACATTGTATGATTAGATGAGCTTGCTAAAGTAGGTGAAGGTAGTGGCGGGGGTGCGATATTTGAAAAGTTTTCTGGAGACACCGAACTATTTTTTGTTTCTTCTGTATAGCTTTGGGGGATTATAGGATCAGCCTCGAATTTAGATTTGAATGAGTTTTGTGGCTCGATTTCATTTTCGGAGCAATTCGAAGAGTTGTAAACACTTTTTTCTCCACCATGTTTTGAATTTAACTTTGGAGACTGGCCCGCTCTAAAAGATTTTTGAGGTTGGAAATATATTTTATTGTTCTGTCGCATTGGCACTTCAGAGCTGGTAGATGGTGCGAGAGAGTCATAGTTCATATCTATAAGCGATTTTGAGAGCCATAAGTTTCGTAGATCATGCAGTGACGAGTTACCATCTTGTGCTTGTAGCGCGGGTGAACTTAACGGGCTAAAGTATACTCCAGATGCAGGATAATCGAGACTGTTAAAGCGGAAATCGTGGGGCGTGACAGCAGGTGAAACAAGCGGGGAAAATGCTATCTTTCACAGATTATCAGGTCTGCTTAATATTTGTCTGCACAAAACTTACTTCATGATCTTCGAAGTTTGAGTGTAATTTATCGTGTGTAGCTTGCTGCTGATTGTCTGATAAGCCGTAAAAATGAGAATTAACCCCATGAATTTCGGTACTATTAGGAGTAGGAGGAATGGCCGTAGTCGAGGAGTAAATTTTCCTCGAGTAATCGGATCTATGTTGTTCATCTCTTTGCTTACAGTATCGTTGCTGGCTCATGTTATGTATATGACTGTCCATGCCTAGGAAATCGTCACCCACGGAATGATTCTGTACCTCTGGCAACAACACGCCATTGAACTCACGAAGGTTATCTCTTGATGTATCTGCAACTGAATATTCTTGAGTTCCAGTTACTTGACCTTCAGCTTTATTTTCTATCGCAATATCCATTTGATGATCCTTCTCTTGTAATGTACTTTGGGTAGCTTGCTGCTGCTGTGTACCGAAATTGTGAGTGTTGAAGTAAAAATCAGTATTACCACCCATATCAAGGTATTGTTGAAATCTATCTACCGAAGATCCTGGTAATATAGAGCCCTGATTTTGCCAATCTCTTAAAAACTCCATTTTTGGTAGATATTTGATGTATTATGAATTCGGTGCTCGAGGCTCAGAATGAAATGGCTTCTGAGTGGGGTAAGAGTGAAAGCTAGCTCTGATCTGAGTTTACTTTTTATAACCAAATATCTCTAGTTCTAGGCGCAAGGATGAACGTTCGTCTCAAGGGATCTTTGCGCACCAATGTAGACGAGTTGATTGCGCTCAAAATATTCATTGGTTGTTGTGATCAGAGCATCGTGTCCATGTCAGAATAACGAGGTATGCAGGAAACATGAGTCCGACATTTTGCCTGGTGTTATGTGCATTTGATTAGCGGTAGGTAAAGTGGTAGAAGTTAAGGTCCTTAAACAAGTAAATAAGGACCCTGAGTGAGGCATTAGGAAGAAATGATTCGACATGATGGCACGATGGATCTGTATTACAGGGACCAGGTGTAAAGAAATTTGGTACCAATGTTGAGGGGAGGGGTAGGATAAAATTTTATGAAAGGATTATGGGATGAGCTGAACTATACAAGTAATTTAATTACATTGTGAATCAATCCCGTGATTTAAATGATAAATTTAGAACTCAAAGTCATGAGGCAATCATTCGGTACTAGTTAATTTGAAAGTGCAGGATTTCAAAAAAAAACATGTACGAAATTCACTAGCAATTTGATTCGCCTCACGATATTTTACAGATCCCTAATTATATGTATCTGATTCCCACCCAGTAATACAAATTGCAACAAGAACGCTGCCATACCGCATCAGAATGAACAGCTATGATATGTATAACTAAATGCGCTAAAAATATGAATTTCACTAGGGCTTTGGCATATATGATAGCTCATAGTGGCTTGATTTATATGTACATAGAACCCCCGCTAAAACTTCCATTTTTGTATAGGAAAAAGTACAGGACGTAATGAACGTTAATTTATAATTTTGGTATACGAATAAAATATTATGCAACTTATTGTTGTGAATTGTGCAATCAATACAGACCACCATCCAAGATCTTAGAAATTGAAAATTTATAAATTTACAATAATTAATCCAGCCCTCACAAAATTATCCCTGTCAGGTTTGTGAGATTAAATTTGCACCATTCTTCAGCACGGACCGCTCATTGCACTAGTCATAAGTTTATACAATAAAAGTCTGTGCTAACAAAATGTCCAAAAACTGCTGATTATAAATTATGAATGAATACTATATCACTACGATAAAATTCGTCGCCTTGCAATAGCGGGGTATAATCTCGCTTCAGGGATCATACAAGGATCAATTTATGCACTATCACACTAATGGAATTCTACCCCAGCTAGTCTGAAACTTGCAGTTATGTCTGCCTAGATTATCAGGACTTTC
>JAATOF010007191.1:0-11787 GCA_013170925.1 Podosphaera leucotricha
ATCCGCATTTCGCTCACGCCCGAACCGGGTGGCGATCGCTCGCTGGAAGTGAAGGTCGGCCAGGAAATCCTGCAGACCATGGGTTTCCGCTCGTTTGTGCCCGTCGTCGCCGCGTGCCCCGGTTGCGGCCGCACAACGTCCACGGTGTTCCAGGAGCTCGCGCGCGATGTCGAGGACATGATCCGCGACCGCATGCCGGACTGGAAGACGCGCTATCCCGGCGTGGAAACGCTGAGCTTCGCCGTGATGGGCTGCATCGTGAACGGCCCCGGTGAATCGAAGCACGCCGATATCGGCATCTCGCTGCCCGGCACAGGCGAGAGCCCGGCCGCTCCCGTCTTCATCGACGGCAAGAAGGCAATGACGTTGCGCGGCCCCAACATCGCCGCTGACTTCAAGGCCCTCGTCGAAGATTACATCGAGCGCCGCTTCGGCCTCGGCCAGAAGCGCGAAACCTCGGCGCCGGCAGCCGAGTAAAGGCTAGTTCTCGATCCAGCGCAGAAAACGATCTCCGCAGCGAGCGCCCAGCGAGGCGAGAGCGTCATCGAACCCGGACGCCGAAAAGCGCAACCGCAGCGGTTCGCCGAAGAGAGACGCGCCTTCGATCAGAACATCGTCCTTATGGCCTCGCAACGAACGAATAACATCGCGAGCAGCGGCGCCTGAAATAAAGCGCCCCTCCGGCTTGAGCGTGAGATCGCCGCCGACGCCGCTCACGATCAGCGGCTTACTGGCATCGAACAGATCCTCCGGCGCAAACAAGATCTCGAACGCACCATTCGATGCACTTCGAGGTGCGACCATTCGAAGAGACGGCATCTGCGTCGCAAGAATGCGCCCCTCGACACTCACCGCACCTGTCGACATGCTGCAATCCGTAGCCGACTGTTCGAGAAACCAACGCCCATGCGCCCCCGCTTCGCGCGGCAAGTAGGGGGTGAGCACCACACGCTCGTCGAGGATGCGGTTCAGGACCTCACGCGAAAGAACGCCGTTTTCACGCAGAGCGACAGTGTGCTGGTAGCGCTTGAGCCCGGCACGAATGTCCGCCTCGGTCACAGCACCGCCGTCGCTAATGCGGCCCAGGCGGCGAAGAACGAACGCTACCTTCTCCCACACGGCACCTGGATGGCTTACAGATGCGAAAAGATCGCGCTCCGCCGGATCGACCTCCTGCGCGGAGGAAGCGGGAGAGGTCGCGGTCGGCGCGTCATCGCCGCCAAATACCTGCACGACTATGAATAGAAGAACAACGACCAGCGCGCCGCGCAACACATAGTCCGGCCAGCGCGCCATCATCTGCGACCAGGATCAGTTGAACGCGACGAGCTTCGCGTCGTCGGTCAGCACGAACATCTTGCCCTGCGCGACGACGGGCGGAATGTACATGGCGCCACCGACCTCCATCTGGCCGGTTACGCGCCCCGTCGCAGCTTCCACACCCGCGAGCTGACCTTCCTTCGAACCGAGCCACAGGATGCCGTTCGCCAGCACCGGACCAGCCCACGTGTTCGAGCCGGGCAGCTTGGTCGTCCACTGGACGCGTCCGTCCTTGCGGTTGATCGCCATGAGCTGACCGGTCGTATCGACCACGAAAACGCTGTCACCCGCCACATACGGCGGCTGTGTTCCAGGCACCGTCAGTGACCAGAGGCGCTCACCCGTCTTGGCAACCGTCGCTATCATGCGACCGCCATGCCCCACGGCAAACACGGTGCCATTGTCGAGCACGGGGCGCGCCGCGTCACTCATCGAAGCAAGCTGCGATGTCGTACGCTGGCGGGAAAGGCTCTCCGACCAGAGGCCGCTGCCGTCCGCAACCTTGAGCGCAACAAGATCGCCGGTCGAATACGGGACGACCACGACATCGCCTTCGACAGCCGGGCTCGCGTTGAGGCCGAGGCTCGCCTGCTGAGGCAGGCCGCGCACCACCCAGAGCTCCGCGCCGTCAATGATGGAAAGGCAATAGAGCTTGCCCTCGATCGTCAGAACGAACAGGCGATCTCCCGCAGCCGTGGGTGCCGAGCGGATCGGAACGTTCAGGTTCCTTTCCCAGACCCTGTTGCCGGTCGAGGGATCAAGCGCGATCACAGCCCCGAACCCGCTCGCCGCAAACACGCGGCCGCCCTCGGCCGCAATGCCGCCGCCGTAGCCGCCGCCGTCCTCGGCGGTGAGGTTCATGATGTTTTCGGTGATGGCCGCGAAACCCGGCCCGGCTTTGTCGGTCGTCGGCGCGAGGCTGACTTTCCAGAGCGAACCGCCCGTGATCGAGAAGGCGCTGACCGAGCCGTCGGAGTCGAGCGTGAAAACGCGGCCGTCGTACACGATGGGCGGAGCGGTAACGCGGCCCACCTTCGATTTTCCGCGGCCAGCGCTCGCGCTCCACGCCTGCTTCAACGTGGCGCTGGAAAGCGCGAGATGCCCCGGCGAGTTGTTCGACGCACCGCCCGGCTGCGCCCACGACTCGTTCAACTGTGGCGGCGGCAGATGGATCGGCCCGGTCGCTTCAGCCAACTCGCCGACAGTCTTTTCCTGCGCAGGCAGCACGGCAATGCGCTTTCCAGGCAGCGGCGGCACAGTCTCCTTGAACGGATTGAGCTCGCTCACCTTGGGCAGGCTCGGCAAACTGTCCGAGCAGCCGCCAAGCGCAAACGCCATCATGAGCAGCCCTGCTCCAAGAGCAGCCGTCCGGCGTGAGCGATCGCGCATCATTGCGAGCCTCCGAAGCGGGCCTTAAGGGGCCGACGCGGGCTTCTCTTCGATCTGCGCCGGCACAGGTGTCGCCGTTGCAGGAGCAGCTGACGAATTCTCAGCGGCGGGAGCTGGTGCGGAGGACGGCGCCGCCCCCAACTCCTTCGACGCGATCTGCGCCATAAGCCTGTTGATCCTCGCCGACGAACTCTGGTTCATTCCGGCGCTCGCGACGAGAGGCTGAAGAATGGTGCGCGCTTCGTCGAGCTTTCCGGCCTTGATCGCGCTCATGGCGAGCATCTCACCCGCCGAGAGGCGCCACGGGCTGTCTTCGCCCATCAACGGCTCGAGCCGATTCTCCATCTCCGTAAAGTCGGCCTCTCCGACGCGCAAAGAAGCGGCCTGGATACGGGCGAAATTCGCAAGCGAGCGGTCGACGGAGGCGTCTGCCGCCAGCCGATCGAAGATCGCGAGCGCTTCGGCCTTTTTGTCGAGCTTGAGGAGAGCGCCAGCTTCCGAGAGGCTTGCAAGCGCCGCATAACCTTTGGGTCCGCTGGCGGAAATGGCACTGAACGCCTTGGCCGCATCTTCGGTCTTGGCAGACGAGGCGAGCGCAGCCGCAGCCTCGAAGTCGGCACCCGCCGCATTGTTGGCGGCAAACCGCTGCGACTCCCAGATCTTGATGCCCGCAACAGCGACCACAATGGCGACAGCCGCCAACAGGAAATAGGTGCCGTACTTCTGCCAGATCTTCTGAAATTGTTCGCGCCGTACTTCTTCCTGCAGTTCGCGGAAGAGGGCGTCGTTTTTATCGACCATTAAAGCTCCGTGCCCCAAGGACTGTGTTGCGGGCTGACTGGCACCGATGTGAGATCCGGCGTTACGGCGCGCCCTAACCGCCGCTCAGCCCGCTAGATAGCGCGCCAGGACCGGCAAGGGCAAATTAATGAGAGGAAGGTTCCCGACCTTTCTCGGCAGAACACTCTAGGTGCTCAGTTTTTTCGGCTTTTTCATGGCCTGAACGGGCTTCCCGTCAGCCTCGCCCCCGTCCTTCATGGCGTAGGTATGCTCCTCGGCAGGAAAACGGCGCCCGCGCACATCGTCGGCATAGTCCTTGATGGCATCCTCGATGGCCGTCGCCACCGCCCCGAATTTCTTAACGAACTTCGGAACGCGCGGAGAAAGCCCCAGCATGTCCTCCATGACCAGGATCTGGCCGTCGCAGTGGGAGGAGGCCCCGATACCGATGGTGGGCACCGGCACGGCTTCCGTGATACGCGCGGCGAGCGGCGTCGACATGGCCTCGAGAACGATCGCGAACGCGCCAGCATCCGCCAGCGCGCGGGCATCCTCTTCGATCGCCGCCCATTCCTCGCGGGTGCGGCCCTGCGTTTTGAACCCGCCGATCACATTGATGGACTGCGGCGTCAGCCCGATATGGCCCATCACGGGGATGCCGCGATCAACGAGATAGCGGGTTGTTTCCGCCATGCGCCGGCCGCCCTCGAGCTTCACCGCCCCGCAGTCGGTCTCCTTCATCACGCGCGACGCGTTGCGAAAAGCAACGGAAGGGCTCTCCTCGTAGGATCCGAACGGCATATCGACGGCCACGAGTGCCCGCTTCGCGCCCCGAACGACCGCGCGCCCGTGGACGATCATCATGTCGAGCGTCACCGGAACCGTGGTCTCGAAGCCATGCATGACCATGCCGAGACTGTCGCCCACGAGTAGGAAATCGCAATATTTGTCAGCAATCGCAGCCGTGTGCGCGTGATAGGACGTGAGCGCAATGATTGGCCGCACGTTCTTGAGTGCGGCAATATCTGGCGCCATGAGGCGGCGGGACGTCGGGTGGAGCGACATGGACTGGGAAGGCCCTCCTTAACGGTCACTGGGAGTCTAGTCGCCACGTGCCGGAGGCGCCACCTGCCCCTTCGTCCAGCGTCAATATGCGAGCCGGCCGCCGGCACCCGTACTGATTCGTGAGTATTTGGCCACACCTCAACAATCAACTGTTGATGCGCGGTGTTGCAAACCGCCTCATCCGGCCATTGTCTGATAACCTTACGAAGGCGCTAACCAGCCGTTAGGCGGGACGCGTTAATCCTTGATGAGACTAATTTTTCACAAAATTGAGTTTGCAGGGATGAAAACCGCCGTGTTGCATAGCCCGAAAGCCGCAGACCGTGCGGTTCAGCTCTCAGCCACAGCCAAATCACTCGGCATCGTCACGCTGACCGCCCTGTTTCTGGCAACCGGCGGTGGCCAGCCCATCCTTGAGGCCGGGGCACAGGGCTTCTTCGGCGACTACAGCGCGCCCTACTACCGACCGAACAAGCCGAAAAGGGCCAAGCGCCCGTCCTCCGTAACCTCGGACGACGCACCCAAATCTTCGAAGAGCAAGAACAAGGACGAGGAAATTGCCGAGCGGAAGGCCAAAGGCCCGCTTGTCATCAACATCTCGATCAATCGCCAACGCCTCACCGTGTACGACGAGAACGGCCCGGTGACGTCGTCTCCGGTTTCGACGGGCCGCATCGGCCACGCAACGCCGACCGGCGTTTTCTCGGTCGTGCAGAAAAAGCGCATGCACTATTCGAACCTCTACGATAGCGCCCCGATGCCGAATATGCAGCGCATCACCTGGTCAGGTGTCGCGCTCCATGCCGGAGCCCTGCCAGGCTATCCCGCATCTCACGGCTGCATCCGTCTTCCCCACGGCTTCTCGAAAAAGCTGTTCGGCATAACCCAGATGGGTACGCGCGTGATCGTCTCCCGCGATCCCGTTGCACCCGTTCTGATCGCGCACGATCGCCTCTTCAAAGCTTTCCCGCCCGAAGGCAACATGGCATCCGGCGAGGCACATCAGGAAGAGACGCAAGTCGCCGACGCCTCGGGCATCCTCGGCGTCTCGCCGGCAGGCGCTGCGACCACCCTCGATCCGGCGTCTTTGAGCTATCGTGAACGCCGCCGCCTCGAAGCCGAAAAGCTGAATGCCGAAATTCGCGGCGCAGGCTACGCCAAAGCGGAAAAGCAGCTCCACCTCGCGGCAGCCCAGAAGGAAGCAGCAGGCGTGCGCGCTCCACTTGTTGCCGCCCGTGCCGAAGCCGAGCACCTCGAAGCACAGCTTGCCGAACTCGAAAGCTCGCTCGCCAAAGCCGAGCGCGAGTTGGCGGACCTCAAGGCGCCTGCCGAAGAAACCTCGAAATCCAAGCGCAAGCAGAACGCGAAAGATGAGTCGAAGCGCATCGCCCGGATTGCGACACTCGAGGAACGCGTCGTGCGCCTGCCCGACGAGATCGCCGCCATACGCCCCTCACTTGGGCACGCGCAGGAAGCGGTTGTGTCGACAGAGTCTGCAGCCGATGTGGCCGAAGACAAGCTTCAGTTGGCGATGAGCGAGATGAGCGACGCCACGGCTGCACTATCTCGCGCGCTCGCCAAAGAGGAAGTGGCGAAGAAACTTGAAAAACTGCGCGAGCGCCCCGTTTCCATCTTCATCAGCCGCGCCAAGCAGCGCCTTTACGTGCGCCAGGGCTATGACGACGTGTTTGATGTTGCGATCACGTTCGATCGCCCCGAAGAGCCCATCGGCACGCACGTTTTTACCGCTCTCGACGTGGCCGAGAACAAGACCGACATGAAATGGAGCGTGGCGTCGATACCGCACGATCCGACGCGGACATCGAAGAAAAAGAAGGGCGCCAAAAAGGACGACGACCAGACCGCGGCTAAGGTCGACCTCGCAAGCCAGACGGCTGCCGCAGCCCTCGATCGCATCGCGGTTCCGGACGACGTTCGCGATCAGATCGCCGACGTCATGAAGCCGGGCTCTTCGATCATCATCTCGGACCTCGGGATCAGCAACGAAACCGGCGCTTACACCGACTTCATCGCCTCGCTGCGCTGACGCGCAAGGAACGCACCGGCAGCGCGTTACGGCAAACGCATCACGTGCTCGGGTGGGGCAACGACCACCTCGACCTCATCGCCAAGGGCAACGACCCCGCCCTCCAGCACCTTGCACGTGACGCCGCCGCGCCATTCGGGGTGCAACGCCTTGAGCAAGCCCGGAAACGCCTCGTCCATGCGCCCGCACGGATTGGTCTCGCTCGTGATCTCGAGCAGAACTGGCCCGATCCGAATGATCCCGTCGCGAGCGCGCGGCAACCGCACACCCTCAACCAGGAGATTGGCCCGCCGCGCTGTCCACGGCAGCCGAACCTCCGTTCCCTCGCGACGTGACAGCTCCGCGAGCGCCTCATCCCAAGCTTCCCGCGCCAGCACCGTGATGCGCCGCCGCGGAAACTTCGGCCCCTTGTGGTCTCCTTCGAGCCCCCGATCGACCGTGATCGTGCCGCTCGCCAGCTCTTCCATCGGCGCACGAACGGCGGGGCGCCGCGCAATGCCGATGAGCCTGCCGAGCGCATCCATCAGCGTCAGGGCGCGAAGCTGACCAGCGGCACGCCGATCAATGCGCCATGCCCCCAGAAAAGGATTGCCGCGAATAGAAGGACACCGCCCACGACAACGATCACGTCATTGATGGCGCTGGCGGGAGCGGGTGGCGGCCCCACCCCAGGTCTGCGCTTGACGGAGATGCGATCGTAAACGGCGAAGGCCAGAAAGCTGCCGAACAGCACCAGCGCGCCGAGATCGCCGTTCACCAGGAGATGCGACAGCGCCCACGCCTTGATGGCGACGAGCATCGGATGCTTGAGCGCGGTGCGGATCCGCGACGGCACGAAGGCGGCAACGAGCGCGATCATCGCGGGCAGCATAAGCAGGAACGCGATGTGCTTCGTCCAACTCGGAGGGTTCCACAGAACCGGGTTCTTCCCCGGCATCAACTGAAGCTTGTGGTATCCGACGACGATCAGAACAAATCCGATCAAGGCGAGGACCCCGAATACGGCCTTGTAGGCGGTGGGTCCGAAGCGTTCGACGAGCCCATCCCGCAAGCTCGGCGATGTCGGCACGAGATGCACCGCAAAAAAGAGAAGTAGACCGAGAATTAACGGCAACATGCGATTATCCCCCGCGCGCTATTGGTCTTCCGAAACGCCGTGGCCATCTACCAAATGCGCCGCGAAATGAAAATTTTGCAGCGCACTGAGATTGACCCCATCGATTGGTTCTTAGCATAATCGCCGCCGGGCGAAACATTAGGCGTGAACGAGGCCCAAGTGGCAATGACACGCGGCTGGAGCGAAGACAGTTTTGGCTCCGCTGATGCGGGCAGAGCGAAGGCGCAAAAACCGCGCTCGCTGGGTGCTGCTTTGCGGGAAGCCGGACTGACCGAAGCCGCACCTGCCGCTCGTGATGCCCCTCGTGACAAAACCTTCGGTCACAAACGATCGAGCGATACGACTGTCCTGATCCCGCGCCGCCTAACCGATCGCTCGATTTCGTCGGCCGTCACGTCTGCGCGCTCACCGAGTCTCTCGCTCTTCACGGACCAAGCCGACGAAGAGCCTGAAACAACCGTTGCCGCGACGGCGCCCGCCGCTCTAGGAACCACTCCCACTCCAAGCGTCGTCTCGCCGCCACCCTGGCTACGCGCCGCCCGCCGTGGGCGTCGGCGCGCGCGTATGCTGAATACGTTCGGCTGGTTGATGACCATCGCAGTCGCCGGATCCATCATCGGTCTGGCCAGCCATTATTTGCGGGTACCGCCACTCGGCGTTCAAACCACCATGCAGGCGCGCCAGTAGGCGCACGTCCACATCATCCTCACTGTCCACCCGTTCGCGTTGGTCGTCCGCCTGTGACCTGCGCGTCGCGGCTGAACTTCCACGAATCAGATAGTGCCAACTCGAGGCATTCCCTTGAGGATGAAGCATTTATGCTCGGAGCAGCCGAAACACAGAGGACCCATCGGGGAAACGGGTCACTCGCTCAAGTGCCCCGCGAGGCCGCGCCCGCCGAGCGCGCACGGTTTGCGGTTGTGTCGCCCGACACGCGTGCCGCAGACCAGCTCGCCAATACCATGCGGCTCGTGAAGGGCGCGCGTTTCAATGCTGCAACACGTCTTGAGCAGAAAGCCGCCGTCTCGCTTTTCACCCAATCGATGGTCGCGCTTTACTTCGTGGGCCTCGCGGTATGGCAGGCCGTTTATGTTGGCCAGATCGACGATGCCACCAACCGGCTGATGACGTTCGTGCAGCTTGTGTCGTCGGTATTCACGCTGATCCTCGGTTTCCTCGAGGCCATGAACGACTACAAGATGAAGGCGCACCATTTGCAGAACTGCGCCCTCGCAGTCTCAGAGCTTGCGCAAGAGCTGAGGATTGCGCGGCCAAGCGATCCTTCCGAAGTTCAGGCCTTCCGCAAGCGCTACAACGAAGCTCTGCGCGCTTGCCCTGCGAACCACGCCCGCATCGACTTCCTCTGCGCGAAGCTCAACGGCTCCACACCGCGCACCCACCGCGCCGCTCTGTCGGTCCGGTACATACTCGACGTGTACGGCCTCTACGTTCTCTTCCTTGCGGTGCCACCGCTCATTTGGTGGGTGCACCAGTAGGCGACGCCGAAGCGGCTGCCGGAATGGCGGACGTCGCGTCCGGTGTCGCAGGCGGCGTCGGTGCTGTGGAAACCGCCGGCCCCGCGGGAGGCGGTGGCGAGGTGTTGCGAATGTCTTTCCCGATGCAATAGTCCCGAATGCGCGTTTCCGCGAGCGCCTTCGTCTTGGCAAACTGCCCGGTGAAGGGCACGAAAGCCGGCTGCGTCAGCTTGTAAAGCTCGTTGGTGAATGTCGCCCCGCAGTCGAGCACGTACTGGTGCAGCTCCGCCATCCGGCACTGCTCCAGGATGGCTTTGGCATCCTGGTTGGAGATCCGCGCGTCGTAGGCCTTGGTCACGCAGCGGTCCTGATCCGCCATGGCGGCAATGAGGTGATCCTCGAACACTGGCTCCAGCGCGGACACATTGAGATCGCCTGCCGCCTCTCGGATGGCGAACAGGTTCAGCATCACATTCTTATTCCAGTCGACATAGGCTTCGTCATACGCCTGCTTGCGATGACGAACCTCCTCCAGCTCGGCATTGCGTCGAATGGAGGACGCCACCATGCCAGCTCGCGTACGCCGCTCATAGACGAGATGCGCGATGTTCTCGATGGCGGCGCGGCGCGCTTGATAGGTCGAGTACGTCTGCGCGAGCCAAGCACCGACGCTGGCAGTAATGACGCCGTTGATGACAGCCGACGCTAGCGCAAACACAATAAGCTGGCGCCGCGTCAGGCGCGCATGCTTGAGAAGACCCCGTGCCGACATAGGCCCCTCCCCCGGGACTGAGCGGCGGCATCATAGCATGTCTCAGTGAAGGGGATGCAGACGCGATCAGCCGCCGGTCACGCTCATATGGCGTCCGACCGCCGGCTTCTTGCTGCGCCGGTCAATGACGAAATCGTGCCCTTTGGGCTTGCGCCCGATGGCTTCATCGATGGCGGCAAACAACGGCCCGTTGTCCGGATCGGCACGCAGCGGCGCCCGCAGATCGGCCGCGTCTTCCTGTCCAAGGCACATGTAAAGCGTGCCGGTGCAGGTGACGCGTACGCGGTTGCAGCTTTCGCAGAAATTATGCGTCATCGGCGTGATGAAACCGAGTTTGCCGCCGGTTTCCTTCACGCGCACATAGCGCGCCGGACCACCCGTACGGAACGGAATGTCCTCAAGTGTCCAGCGATCGAGCAGCCGAGCGCGAACGATCGAAAGCGGCAGGTACTGATCCGTCCGGTCGCCCTCGATATCGCCGAGCGGCATAGTCTCGATCAGCGTCAGATCATGCCCTTCGCCATGTGCGAAACGCATCAGGTCGTCGATTTCGTCCTCGTTCACGCCCTTGAGCGCGACCGCATTGATTTTGATGCCGATGCCCGCCTTCTTCGCGGTCTCGACGCCGCGCAGAACAGTCGAAAGATCGCCCCAGCGCGTGATCGTCTTGAACTTCACGGGGTCGAGCGTATCGATGGAAACGTTGATGCGACGCACGCCGGCTGCCGCGAGGTCACCCGCATACTTCTCGAGCTGGCTGCCGTTGGTCGTGAGCGTCAGCTCTTCAAGTCGGCCTGTCTCGAGATGACGAGCAAGCGACTTGAACAACACCATGATGTTCTTGCGAACGAGCGGCTCTCCGCCCGTAATGCGCAATTTCTTGACGCCCTTAGCAACAAAGGCAGAGCAAAGGCGATCCAGCTCTTCGAGTGTCAACAGATCCTTCTTGGGCAGGAAGGACATGTGTTCGCTCATGCAGTATACGCAGCGGAAGTCGCAGCGGTCCGTCACGGAGACGCGCAAATAACTCACATGCCGGCCGAAAGGGTCGACCAGGGCTGGCGACGGTGCCAGCGATTGCTCCGCGGCTGTCGGTATCGTGAGCGTCATGATCTTCCCCAGGCTGCCGCGGCGTTCCGCCATCTGACAATACGGGACCTACAAGCTGGTCACCGCCTTCGAATGCATCTCTCTTAACGTAGCGACCTTGCCCAATGGATCAAGTCCGATCACTTGTCTCATAAGCTTGCGCAAGCTAGTGCTAAGGACAAAGACCCCGCAAATATGGGGCAAAGTCAAAGAGCTTTTGGGGGAAGGGAACACATGGCCGGAACAAATAACGTAGCCGGGGCAGCGCCGCCGGGCTGGCTCGATCGCGAGGCGATTGTCGCCAAGCCGGGGTTCAATCGCTGGATGGTGCCCCCTGCGGCCCTCTGTATCCACCTCTGCATTGGCATGGCCTATGGCTTCTCGGTTTTCTGGAAGCCGCTGCAGGCCGCCCTGCTTGGGCCGGACGGCAAGCCCATTGCCGAATGCTCCGCTGGTGCTGCGACCTTTGCGGAGAAGGCCGCTGGTACAGCTCGCGCCCTGTTCGCCACCGATTGCAACTGGAGCCAGTTCGATCTTGGCTGGATGTATACGTTCTTCTTTGTGCTTCTCGGCGTGTCTGCCGCCATCTGGGGCGGATGGCTGGAGCGCGCAGGTCCTCGCAAGGCAGGCATCGTATCGACGCTCTGCTGGTGTGGTGGTCTTCTGATCGCCGCCGCCGGCATCTACACGCACCAGCTCTGGCTGATGTGGCTCGGCTCGGGCGTCATCGGCG
>JAATOF010007192.1:0-16794 GCA_013170925.1 Podosphaera leucotricha
CATAAGTATGGAGCTTTCAAGATCAAAATTAATGAAAATGTGATAACGATGGTTGTCGCAAAGTCGATATTGAGATGAGCTCTGTGGAGGTTATCGTTTGGAAATCATAGATACTCTGAATTATCAGGCAGCAGTATCAGCTCCCTGTCTAGTACACCCACTAGTAAGGGTTAACCCCTGAAGCGAGGTCTGGCCCCACTGTGCCCGCGTGCCCTTTTGACCCTAGCAGCATAGTATACATGTATATCAAAGGATTTAGCTCCGCCCATTCTTGTATTCGTTAGTAAGCGAAGGCTTGCTTCTTGCAATGTACCGATGAAATCTTCTTCTGTGAAGGTTATTTGGGATGGCATTTTGCGCGACATTCCATCTCTGAAATTCCAGAGCTAGTTCGAGGTATGAAATCTATCTGATCTCTCGAGAACGGCAACTAAATGTTACCAATTCTTCCTCTTTCTGGCTGTAAGTATTGGTAGTCGATCAGAACTTCTTTCCGGGGAGACGCGACCTGATTGTTATTTGCTTCTCACTTTGTGGAATAAAATACAGAGAAGATCTCTATGAGGGAGTAGGTGTCTAGCTCGATGGAGCGGAAGAGCATTACTTCAACCGGATTAGAATTGCGATCAAGTCATATCGAGGATACTGATCTTATTTGAATTTTCTGATCTCTGTTGAGTCTGGCAGAGTAACGGTTTTTTATGAAAGAGTTACTCGACAACCATTAATTATAGACTTACATAAAAGACTTAACATTATTAATTAGTAGAATTTTTATCTACACGTTTTAATTTTTGTATAAAAGGTAAATTTTTCTTAACACCGACAACGCCTAAGGAGAACAAAAGCAGTGATGAAATTAGAGTTTGTGGCAGAGATTGAAGGAGTCGCCATTCACATAAAAGATTCGGGTAGCCATTTCTCTCACCCGGGGATGGGAAGGCATCTGAGCGTTTAAATTCTCATTAAGTATCCATTCCACTAGAAAGCCTGCTTGCTCCGGAACTAGTCGCTGTCGATGTTGATGAACTATTGCATGGGAACTACGACCTTAGATTCGTGCTCATGGGATTGATCGAGGGGCTTCTTAGGCCTCAGCAGCCTTTCGAATACTTTTAAAAACACTTAAGTTAAGATTGCTGATAGCAGAATGTGTAGTGGTGACCCGTGCGTCCATTTTCAAAGGGTTGTGCTGGTTATTTACAGGTTTAACAAAGGTTTATGGTTGTGCTAAAAGTGGCCAGGAGCTATATGTGCCCGAGTATATAGCTGAGCTTATTGATCTTCATCAATTCTTGCCTTGGTAAAAGCGATTTAAAAGTGGTATAATTTTAGCTATCAGCTAAGCCCGATTTAAATTTTATTCCGATTTCTTTTATACAAAAGCTGTTTCTATATTTTCTGCTGAACATCTATGCAGTTCTAAAAAGTATGAAGAATCCTGAATTTGGCTATTTAAAATAGCTTCATTGCGAATCCTGTACTCTACAGTGTTACCGCAAAGTTGATCATAGTCTCTCTGGATTTTCAGCGCCAGGCATGATAGTCTCAATAGTACAATTAGCGTCACACTCTAATATACCCCTCTTAATCTCATAAGTTTTATACTTGACGTATGCACACACGCTACATCCAGCTACTAGTGAAACTCCAAGGATTAGCAAATTGATCGGTACTGGGTCACCGTTAAAGACCTTGTGACGGAGAGTATCTAAACCATTCGCACTCAAATTGCATAAGCCAGCAAGGAAGCTAATGAGGCCATAAATCGTGCCGAAATTTTTAAAGCCAAATAATTTTGCAGCAAAATCAGGAATTGTTGTGTAGAAGAAAGGACGAAAGACAACGAGTAAGAAAATATTAGAATAAGCAGCCCATATGTACGGAAGACAACCAAGAACGCCAATGGCCGATGTCATACTGAGGAGCATGATAAGAACAGTTGCTGTACTCTTATTATCAAGTACCATACCAATAAATGGAATCGAAATTACACCACCTAGAGGAAGTGCAATGTCAAATAGGCTGTTGATTGCAACAGCATCACTGTACGAGCCCAAAATATATTCGTACTGTGAGCGGACAGTCGCAACAAAATAGTTTATTCGTACCATCTGAGCAGCGGTAAAGAGGGTTATTAAGATAAACCATGGCGATGTGATTTGATCCTTAATACTCCGGCCGTGCATCGCCCCCCAGATTCCTGAGGGGTTGCTGTTTTTGACCTCAGAACTATTTTCAAATTTGGCCGGATTGTACTGCTCCCCGTTATCATCCCCCAGAAGAGCTGTCCTCTCGTCAATCTGATTATTTTTGATGCCAGAATCGCTGGCCTGCTGAACTTCTCCGGCCATTTTGTATGATTTCCTTGGCATAAAGACTTGTGCCAAGATGATAACCGCCGGTACGATTAGATAGACATGAAAAAATTTTGATGGAGTAAAGGTTTTCTTGCCCCAGTAGTAAATTACTCGGTAGATGAGAAATATCGAACTACTAGAATCAAAGCTCCCAGCAAATAGTGCTAGGATGGTTCCGGAATGGTTTGGGAATGCATTGCTTAGGTGAAGGCTGGACATATATGAAAATGACCCTCCTAGGGCTATGAGGAGATAACCAAAGAGATAACCATCAAATGGCAACTCTTTGCCATACGCAAAGAATAACGCACCACAAGTAAGGAGGACAGAACATAGATAGCAACATATTTTGGGGCCATATCTATCGTGAATCGCACCTATAGGAAGAGCTGCGACGTTTGTACCGACAGCAGCAAGAGTGAACATGAAGTTCAGGTGAATATCCTGCTGCACACAGATTCGAACATCGCGGTTAATTTCGTCCTTGGTGCAAAGGTTTCGATAGAATTGTTCTTCGACCAAGACAGGCTTTAGGGCGGCAAACCCGAATACTATACCAGCCGCAAAAAAACAGTAAAACACTGCAGTGGCAATCTGAACTAAGAAATAATCTAATCAGTAACTATTATCACTTCATCTGCTTGGCATCAGACTCACAAATTCTTTTTGTTCTAGATGCTTTAGCAGTATATAGATCTGACATCACACCATGTCGTTTGATTGCCGAGCTACTAGCACAAGAAGCCACGCCAGATGGTCTTCGATATATAGACATGTTTGGAGATGCCAAGTTCAAAGATCTTACATGAGTGGAGAGAGGCTATGGGTCACATACAACCTCTTCTGCGCTCGGATGGCAACGATGCTATCCGAATGACGGTGATTTTTTTCAGATCTTAGGGAATCCCTTATCGAACCAAGAATACCCGCCATATTTACTTCTACAAGGATAGATGGACAAGTGTATCCTCATGTACATGTATAATGAGTGTGAATTACCTGTGCGTGCAGGGCTAGTGTGTCCAGGGCTCAGACAGGGGCCTATCCTAGCGTATTTATAGGTGTTGTCTTGATATATGTTATTCTGGCTATTCAACTTATCGGGGTGGTGGAATTTATGGTAGTTGACTAACATTCAATTATAACATCGTGATGTAACTTGCTTCTTCTGCATAAAACTCAACTTTGATTTTAATTTGAATCGATAATTAATGCTGGAGCTGAACTTGTTGGCGCAGGGCTAAACATTTCTTATGAAAAAAAACAAAAATTATGAAATAAAAAATATTAACTTCTTAAGCGAGAGTACGGAGCGTTTCGATGTTGACTATTATTCAACCCGAAATTCGCGAGGAATTTTCGTATTACTAATCGTTCAACATGAGGTGAATAACTAAAAACTAAATGCCAGTAGCGCCGGCCAACCTACGGACAACAATTTGACACTTCTTTGAACTATAATTATTCTTAAACATCAGATAAATTAATCATGCTGATCTATTCATTTGTAATAATGCCTGCATCAAACAGCATATATTGATTAATAGATCACTAAAAGGATGATTAGTCAAGCTGATATCTAATCATTCAGACAGTTCTAATATTCATGGCTATCACGCCCCTTCCTGAAACAACAATACATTTGCTGGGATCTACACAGGCTCTTACGACACCTATATCACTTGTTAAAGAGCTTATAGATAATGCTCTTGATGCTAAAGCCAGCTCGGTCGATGTCATGATATCTCCTAATACTTTAGAAAGAATAGAAGTGAAAGATAATGGTCATGGTATTCCTCAAGAAGATCTTAATTCTCTTGGGAAGCGAGGCCATACAAGCAAGTTGAGATCATTTGATGAGCTCAGAACTATAGGCGGCGTCAGTCTTGGATTTAGAGGAGAAGCTCTCTTTAGCGCCGTTCAGCTTGGTCAAGTCTCTGTCACATCAAAATGCTATGGAGAAGACGTTGCGACTATGGTCAAGCTTAAGCCCTCTGGGGGCATTGAAACAAGAAATGCTGCTTCTCATCCTATTGGTACTACAGTCACAGTCACTAACTTCCTTTCTTCGCTTCCCGTCAGAAAACAAACTTCTCTAAAAGAAGCGTCCAAGACATTGGGAAAAATAAAAGAACTATTGCGTGCCTATTGTTTGGCTCGACTTCACGTTAAATTCAGTCTAAGAGTGATTAAAGGTGCCAAAGGCTCCTGGTCTTTCTCTCCTCGCCCTACGGACGGTATCAAAGAAGTGGTTTCACAAGCTATCGGCCGAGAAGTGGCAAACTTTTGTATAGAAAAGTCTCTCATTTTTTCAGATAGTGCAGACTATCAGACAGCTAAGAACGATAACAATCAGAATACAGTCATCAATAATGACAAATGCTTCGCTCGCAGAGAATTTCATGTTGATATGTATCTTCCAAGCCCAGATGCAGATTTCTCCAAATCCTCACACGGCCAGTATATTTCAATTGATGCACGACCAGTATCGCACGAAAAAGGAACGATGAGAAAAATAGTTAGTATATACAAGCAATTTCTCAGGAATTCTCCTGTAGCGAGTACGAGTAAGATTATCAATCCTTTCTTACGAGTCAGTATTAAATGCCCTATTGAGAGCTATGATCCCAATATAGAACCGGCAAAAGACGATGTTATATTTGATAATGAACCTTTAATACTCAAAAATTTTGAAGAGGCATTTAAAAACGTCTATGAAGAAAGTAGAATAGAAAGTAATTGTCTTAAGATTCTTTCCCAGAACGTTGCACCTGATAATGAGCTCCTCTTAATTCAAGAGCCAACATCCTCGCGTATAGACAACTTTAGCGCCCAGGATGGCTTATTAGTGAAATCTCCTTCAAGCAGCACTTCAGTGCATATATCGGTTATATCATGCAATGAGGAATCAGATTATGAGAACAAAGCTGAAGAAGAATCTAAGCATGTTGGAGATCTGAAAACTCCCATAAGATCGAACGATACATCCCGAAAAAGTCTTGTGTCCATTAGAACTCCAGATTCAGCTCGAGAGAGTCCCAACGATCCTCCACTTAATCCCTGGCTTATTGCAAGATTGAGTGCATCAAAGCAACAAAATAATCCCAAAAACAGTCATCTGTCCGAGATAAGGTCTGATCAAGGCCTTTTACCTACACCGCAACTATCATTAGACTCAACTTTGATAGATTTGAAAGTTAATGATTCTCTCGTAAAAAGGAAAGAGGCAAGGGACTATAAGGAATCATCCATCTCAAAAACTCCACAGCAGATGCTCCTTCAAATACCTAATTCATCACCACTTACAAGGCGAGCGGAAGATGTCAGCTCGGATGACGATTTAACACTGCCAGAAAATAATTCTGAAAACCCATATCGTAGTCGTGGGTTTGTAAGCGCAAGACATGTAGTTGATTCAGAATTCTCATCGCCATCCGAGCCTATGGGACCAAAAAGACAAAAAATAGTGAATAGACCATTCATATCACCACTCAAAGGAAAGAAAAACATTAACTCCGAAAAGTTGTATCAAACCATACTCACAGACAGAATATCGTCTCCAAGGCACAATTTAAGCCAGAGACATAAAGGAACTGAGGAAGTTGAAACGAATCCCGATCTCATCTGGAGTATGGATTATGAAAATCGAAAGGAAGAAGCAACCCGGAAAAGACGCGAAGAATTACGCGCTACCCAACGCAAAGATTGTCACGATGCGATAGCTTCGATGGAGGATACCTGTCCAATTATTTCCAAAAATTTGAATCTGAAGCTGTCAAGTAAAGTTGAAACATCCCTACCGGATAACGATCCTCGCGGATATTTTATACGCCGCCAAAATTATTTTTCATCTCGACTCGGCATGCCTAACGGTCCTAAAGTAACCCGGGCTAAGTCTCTACGCCTCCCTCTAGAGCGGACCCCAGATAATCAGGAACTGTATCAATTAACAGTCAGAGTGAAAACTCGCTTAGACGAAGTAAGAAACATGAACTCAAATTTCGGGAGTTCAGACAAATATATCCAGCGGGGAAGTTCGCAAGAAAGCTCCATGGGGGGGTTAATTTTTGAGGAAGTGGAGAAAGAAAAACTTATCAGCGTGGTAAAAGAAATGATTGAGAGATGGGCAGAAAATGTCATGCCTGGAGAAGATCAGGTTGAATACCACTTTGAGAATCTCATCACCGCTAGTGGAAATAATTCAAGTTAAAGCCAGATAAATAGTCTAGAAAATTTCTATATACTCATGGAGTTAAAATGAGATGCAATGTCTATTTACATGAGGATTATATTAAAGAAATCCGAGGGCGACTGAAGGGAAATCAAACTAGCAGATTAGACGTGTTAAAAGCTACATCTTCCAAACAAAATCTGGTATATGAAATATCTCAATTCAGTTAAACTTTGTTGGTCAGTTTCAAATCCAAGTTCAGAATTGGATTGCCGAAGCTGATCTTTGATATTTTCCTCATACAACAGATCTCTCAAAGTCACAATAGATGGCTCTGGCATTACCACGTTATATGACTGACTTGCCTATTGTTCAGTTCTAGGGGAGATTATTAAAGTATCGTGGTAGAGCCTAAACCTCGGCCAAATGTAAGCAAAAAATTACTTTCAGCAACTCTTCTCACATGACGATTTCTTGCTATACTGCTGAAATTAGTTCTCACAGTCGACAGATTTTTGGTGTACGACAAACTGGTTGCCAAGGGCTTTCTCCATGATAACAAATCCTCAACACTTGCCACTATCTCGCAAATTAGTAAAGGCCTAACGGTAGATTCATCACCTTTTCTGGAGTATTATTTGTGTCGCCGTTGGTATCGCCTTCGAATAGGGAATCAGGCTACTAATATATCAGGATGATCATATAATTCGAAAAAAATAACTTGATCTCCCACTCGGGGTGGTTATAAATTATATAAATAACAGAATAGCAAAACGTAAGAATCCCACACCTCCGTCATTGTCTCATAACTGCGTAGCCTCTTTATCTTCAAACATAGGATGTTTTTACTTTTTATACACATAATACATATTTAGTTATATGCACCAGCAATTCTCCGAAAGTAAACCTAAAAATCTTTCCGGTTATTTTGGTTCTACTCTTCCTGACATTTTAGGCTAAACCTTGTAAGTATCTGTGAGACTCTTCAATACTTGGCATGACTTTGATTATATCATCGCTTCGGCCGGGTTTGTATCGCCGTTAATCCAAATTAGTTCTGCAATTTAACTGCGCTCGTATGATTGATAGAGAGACTATGTCGATCATTGGTCCTTTTTCCTGCGTAGTGCCCAGTTTGATGAGACTGTCACAAAAGAGACTTCGAGGCAGTTGCAGTTTTTCTACTCAGTTAAGAAATAAATTTACCTTTCGATATAACAACGCTTACGCTTTTTATATCGGCAAACCGTACTTCGGGTAACAATACTTGTGTCAAAATCGTATGTCATTGGTTAAAGTTCTGAAGTCAACACACCTCGAGTTATCCGATTACACATTAAGGATGACCAGTAAATCTTTCATGACTGTCACGTAGCCAATCTGGGATGAGAAATCTCCATTACCTGAAACGATGCGTTGGGGAAAACAATTAGTTGTAAGAATTAATATCAACCGGCACGAACTTAAGGCCTCGTTTATTATTATTAATTTTCGCTTTGAGACATATATTCAGCAGCTTCGTATTACCTTTTATCGGGTTGACGCATTAGGCAGCGAAAGAAAGACCGAATGATGCTTCTGACTGCGACAGATATATGCTCCGCGTGCTCACTGAGCAATATATTGATCTTTTGCCGTTGCTGAGTTCCGAATTTTGTCTTAAATGCTTTTGATATCAACTTTATTGTTTTCGACGGGATGAATTTAGTGTATTGCCTTTCCTGACTGAAATAAATGCTATAATTGATTAAAATGTTTAGATTAACGTTTAATTGGAGGGCAGTCGATGGATGTGCTTTCTTTGGCTGCGAATATGGAATTGGCAAGAACAAGAGTGACATCATTCTAGATTACAAAACTTATGTCCCCTCCCCCCTCAATTGTCAACAACTTAGAATGTGGGTCCGTTTGAACCCTCCTACGTTTTCTTACTCTACCTGCCTCAACCTGTAATTTAAGTGTCTCAATATTCTTTAGACTGCTGTTTTTTGGCAGTCCTTTTCATCGAAGCTTTTTTTTTTGAATTATCCGAAAAAGCAGCCTCCGAGTATTCTGGTCATACTCACCCTCGTCTAATAATCTCAACTGACCCCGAAATTCATCGCTCTTTCTTGGGGTCAACAAAAGCACTGGTGAAAGTTTCATTTGCTATTTTATGATTAGATTTTACACTTATTTGTTCTTAAGGTGTCTTAATAGTAGGTTGAGGGGTATAGTTGTTTAGTGGAGCATTAGAGGGCTCATGGGTGGTTTTGCGACGCTTGTAGGCCAATGCCTCATCCAGTGATGATATTACTGCTAGTTAATGCTACCTTGGCGTGCCTTACTGTAACATTTAATGAAATTCCTTTTGCCTACAACTGTACCGGCATCCCATTCCGCAACAATTCCAAACTCTTTGCGATATGCAGCTTTAAAAGGCCCAAAGACATACTGATCGAGGGGCTAGAGAACGTAAGATGTGTGAGATGGTAGGAAAAGCAAGTTGACGTTATTCTGGAAGCGTGTAAACATAAAATCAGTAGCCTCATGGTTTCTATAACCATTCAGAATAAGAAATCTCTCTTCCTGAGGGCGCTCCGGTGTTGTCGAAGGTAAAAAGACTTCCTTTAACTGTTCAGCAGCAGTGGAGTTAAATCCACCCACTTTCTGTAGCTGTAAACTTCCAGGAGTCGTAGGGAGTCGTATCTTAGGGGAACCACTGTTGCTGGGAATTCTTAGCTTTGTATATCACGAGTCGTGGAAGTGCCTTCCCGGGTGCTGAGACACATTCATTGATGGATTTCCAAGCACGCTAACCAGGCTGCTTCCTTAAGTTTGAGAGGTTCTCGGATAATCCAAGGACCAGTCTGTTAGGTCTTCTACCTTCTAAAATTCCCGTCTCGTCCATATTGTATCGATTGCAAGGATTAATTTCCATGATCTTCGATTCAGTGAACTTATCAAACCATTGCCCAATAATATGTTCTAAGGCTCCATTGGTACTTTGAGAATTAATTTCCCTACTTCTCCGAACCTTAATTGATTGATTCATCTTAATAAAAGACTTAACCCAAATTTTTCCGAGCGGCTGGAAGCTGCCGGCAACTCGTAGAATCTGTTCGGCCATGTTCCTCGACTGATAATGAGTTGATGACAGGCCTAGGTTGCCATGAATTTGAATCCATTCAGGCAAATGGCTTTCTTAGATCGGTGAGAGTTTCTGACGATCAGAAGATATCGCACCACGAGCCTCAACATCTTGAATACGATACCAAAGTGTTGATCGAGGTATGCCCCATTCAGATGAATTTTGTTTACATTTTTGCCGTTTGCGATGGCTTGATGAGCCTCTTAGACTTCATTTTCAGCATACCAAGGCATTGTAATCGAAATAATATTTCCACGAAATTTTACGGCAAATGATTGAATGATGCTGGAGTTGTAAATATTTTGATTTCATGGATAGTCGAGGTGGCAGGGCATTTGTAGGGAGGCTAGACGGGGATTAGGGACGTTAAGCCAAGAACAAACATGGATCAAATGTCGACGGTGTTGAGTTTGACTCACGAGGTAATGCGGTGAGATTTATTGTACTCATGACATTAAATATCTTGCCGATATATGTTGCTATAGCAACTTTAAAACAAAAAAAAAGGGTTTAATTGGCAATTTAATTACTTTTCACCGCTCAGTGAAACTCGAAATCAGGGGGTGCAGAATATCCAAACGTGGGGATGCCATACATGTACCTATTATACATGTAGACAGGATAAAGAACTGTTAGTGGTCTGAGCAGGGTATATCTCACTTCAAGGATTCATAGTAGAAACAAGACAGGGCTGATGATGCTCTTTGAAAGCCATCCTAGCTAGTCAAAGTCGAGAATATTAATGTACACTACGCATATCGTTCGCTTAATAATATCATCCCTACTAAATACATGTAGTCTCTGAATTAAATTACTAGAGTTAATTGGACTATACTGCTTCAGCTTACAAACGCACTTCTCAATGGTATCGCTGTTGACAGCATCAAAATTAATATCATCATGATATAATTATTGAAGACAACACTTGAATTATTCCTTTTTGAATTTCACAACTTGTAAAAGTATGTCAGTCGACTTTCAACATGGCCACTCCGCTGCTAATTAATCCTTTCAAAAGCATGTACCAAACACAATTGGCTGCTTTTACAGCGTACACCGGACGATTAAACAGAAATTACTATGTTTATGCAAGCTGTCATATTGAGATAATGATATTATGCTCATCAGATCAAAACTTTCCGCAATTTGGATTGGGTGAAAGAGCTCTACACAACGAACTCAAGAAGTGAAGCTACAGGCGTCATCCAGCACTAAAGAAGCTTTCTGTTTATTAAAAAGTCAGGACGTAGCGTTGAAAGTGGGCAGTGGGCTTCTGCCCATAGAGACTGATTTGGATGTTCATTCTCTGGACTGAAGAGATCTAGGTCACAGGTGACCACTGGGAAAGAGAGTGAGTAGCAGAAAAGGTCTATCTATATCCTAGTTTCGGTTCGTAAGAATCTCCGGACTATCTCCAGATTAAGAAGTGAATATCAGTTGTGCGTTGAGGGCAAAATTAAAGAAATAAAGAAGAGCCATAGCTGGATGTATTTGATGTTTTGCAATGACTCAGCGACGTCCCTCCTTGCCTATTTTGGTAAGTGTCTATAATCTGAGATTGGATTGGTGAAGACAGTGAACCTCTGATGAACTTCGTGGGATAGTAAAGGAAGCATAAGATGATTCCACTATGTCCCACCAGTTTGAGAGAGGAGAGATAAGAAGCATGTCCAAGAGTTACGAAGATTTAGTACGTGTTGAAGGGACCTGTAGCTAACAATATTACCGTATCGGGTTAATCAGAGTAGATAGCGCAGGTGTGTCAAAAAGTCTCAAAACTTTAAATCAAAAAAGATGATAGATACCTGATTAGGTTAGCTCGGCCCAGCTTTACTCCATAATATCTGCTTCACTGTAGATAATTGCCCTAGCATAAGAGTACATGTATGAGTACGGTATATTAGCTATCAGAGTTATACCTTTTTGTCTCTATTCACACCCTTCCTTTCGTTCACATTCCCTATTCACCAACTTCCATTTATCTACTCCAATATTCATAGCCGCAAGCATCATCATCACGAAAACAAGCCTTCGCGGAGAGTATCATCTGACTTTTTTCTCTAAATTATATTACATGTACCTTAAAGCAGAGATCATGATAAGGGGGATGATCCAAGAGACAAAAATTAAACCGTTTGATTACTGTGAAGATGAATCCACCACAGAGACCTCCAATATCAGCAGCTCCTCATGCTTACACTTGAGCAAGAAATGGTTCGATATTCACATTCAGGTATGAGACCTAAAAAGTGCTACATGTCATGTAGATGAATATTTTTAAAAACTGGCAGTTGAGGACCTTAGCCAACGAACGCTACTACTGCATAATAATTTCACGACTAGGAATTAGCTACAGGCATATTAATTTTACTCCCAAAAATCTAGTGGACGGCCCAGACACCTAGACTGAATACAGAACAAAGGCTCCCTGCCACTAGGCGGCCCAAACAATGCAAGGCCTCAACTTCCAGACATTTTCTATTGGGTTGACCCTACACCTCAATCTAATAAAAAATATTTGGACTTGAGGGCCAAAGGTGACTGCGGTCGAGGAAGAAATTTGCGGCATTATAATGAAAGTCTGAGTGCTGGCGGTGGGAGTTCATGTAGCTCTATTTGGAGAACTTCATAGCCCTTAATTAGCCTAGATTAGATAATAATGGATAAATTTCATAAAAATTTCGATCTAAAATTAGGGGGTGCTGCTGTTCTTTTCGTCGTGAACTTTTTCCCATACTGAATTTTGAGGCTTGTGCATAGATCTTCGGTCAATCACGCTAGTATAGGTTAGCGAAAGTCTATATACCTTGTCAAAACCCATATCTTCTATGCAAGTGCCGTTCTTTATCGTTGCTACTACATGTATACCGTTTATCTATCATGACTCTCTGTTCGGGTGCGCGGCGGATACAATTCGCCTTGCGGACCCGACAGAGTGGTTTCACTAGCTCAATTCTAGTCAGCATGCTACAGACTACGATTAAACAACCACAATATTCTCTTCATAATTGAATTATATTAAATATAGTTTGCCAATATTTTGATTCTGAACAAATTGTGGAGAAACTGTAAATATATGTAGCTCTCTTCGGATGTTTTGAAGAAAGATCAGAAGAAAATCTGAAAACTGCAGGACGGGAGCGTGAACACGAGTGGGGGTAGATCTGAACTGTATGGGTCGTTAAGGTGAATGGATCAAAAGCGGTATTAATTGACCCACCCTTTCAAAACGAGTGCCAGGGTTAAGCTACCCTGACCCAACCAACAACGTTGAAAGGTTGAATTCCGACGTCTTCAAACTCTGGTCAACATCCCAATGAATCTTGGTAAGTGCTCGAGCTAGAACAGAGAATCATCTCTGACTGCTTCGTTCTTTCACAAGGCTATTCAAATCTCTTCCTTATAAATATTCTTCGCTTTACGAGCTACTTTTGTGTGAATTTTCTTCATTCAGAGACTCCTTAAGCCTCAGCTTCTGTTAAAGCCAAAAAGAACAAGCTCCCGATATTTACCACTGAAGAATAAAAGTCATGGCGTCTACATTGAAAAATGCGCTCCCTTCACACTTGAAGGGGAATACTCCAAAATCTATGAGTCTATCCCCTGTCGACCCATCAGATGAATTTCCTCGCAAGCATCATGGTAAAACTCAATCGCATATGGTACGTAAAGATCTTTTAACTAAATTTCATCACCATACAATATCAGATATACAATTAAAAAGACGAGTTACATGATAGCTATAGAAGTGTGTTTTGACTCTAGTGAGTTTAAAGTAATGGTTGCAAATCAACAACATACCTTTTCAAATAGCTCGAAATGGCAAGCAACCAGTGTAACTCGTCTAACAATTAAACTTCACTGAAGCCTTTCAACATCCATTCTCACTTAATATCTGCTCTGCCCAGATCGAAAATTCTGGAACTAATTTTTTTGCTAATACAAACTTTCTGTATTCTGTTAAACCTATCTATCGACTATCAACCCATACAGACTTTAGCACTCCAATCCCTATAGACAACTTCCTTATGTCATTCTAAAATTATTCTAATGTCTTGTATCTTGTCTCATAGATTCGTGGACAGCTTCGAGATCAATTCCTCACCTCCAAAGAAACCATTTTCTTCTAAAATCACACAACTAATTACTTGTGAAAAGGCTTTTGAAAATACCTCCACATCTGTTGCTGCTAGCCAGATGCGGAATGCACTCAATAACTTGGCAGATACTGTGAAAGACAAAGAAGAGAAAAAGCTCTTTGAAACAGAAATGGATAATTTCTTCGCACTTTTTCGCAGATACCTCAATGACAAGGCAAAGGGAAATACATTGTAAGCAAATACCTCATCATTTAATACGCATCGTCTAACATATACAGGGTTTGGGATCGAATCGCTCCACCTGCCCATGATCAGGTTGTTGACTATAGTGAGCTGGCCAACTCCGAGTCAGTTGGCTTTCTCAGTAAACTTGCTGTGCTTAAGTTAAACGGTGGTCTTGGTACCTCTATGGGATGTGTCGGACCAAAGTCGGTTATTGAGGTTCGTGATGGCATGTCTTTTCTGGATCTTTCCGTTCGTCAAATCGAGTACCTCAATCGGACGTATGATGTAAATGTTCCTTTCGTCCTAATGAACTCATTCAACACCGACGATGACACTCAAAATATCATCAAAAAGTACGAGGGCCACAAAATCGACATTTTAACCTTTAACCAATCCCGTTATCCTAGAATCCTTAAGGATTCTCTCCTACCAGTACCTAAAACTTATGATTCACCTATCTTTGATTGGTATCCACCTGGACATGGTGACGTATTTGAATCCCTCTATAACTCTGGGATCCTTGATAAGCTCATCGGACGTGGTGTTGAAATCCTTTTTCTTTCAAACGTCGATAATTTAGGCGCAGTTGTTGATCTCAGAATATTACAACACATGGTCCAGACTGACGCGGAATACATCATGGAATTGACTGATAAAACTAAGGCGGATGTTAAAGGTGGAACAATTATCGACTATAATGGATCAGTTCGTCTCCTTGAACTTGCGCAAGTGCCCAAAGAGCATACGAATGAGTTTAAATCAATCAAAAAGTTTAAGTATTTCAACACAAATAATATTTGGTTAAATTTAAAGGCAGTTAAGCGAATTGTGGAGAGGAACGAGCTCGAAATGGAAATCATACCTAATAACAAAACAATTCCTGCCGACAAGAAAGGTGAATCGGATATATCCATTGTTCAACTCGAAACCGCTGTCGGGGCCGCAATTCGACATTTTAAAAACGCCCACGGCGTCAATGTTCCCAGGAGACGTTTTTTGCCAGTGAAAACTTGCTCTGACCTAATGTTGGTCAAATCAGACCTTTACTCCTTAAAGCACGGCCAACTACAAATTGATCCTAACCGTTTCGGCCCAGCGCCACTAATCAAACTTGGAAATGATTTTAAGAAAGTATCTGACTTCCAAAAACGCATTGTCAGCATCCCAAAGATTATTGAGCTTGATCATCTCACTATAACTGGAGCTGTAAATCTTGGACGCGGTGTTACTCTCAAAGGCACCGTAATAATTGTAGCAACTGAAGGTAGTACTATTGACATTCCACCTGGATCAATACTTGAAAACGTTGTGGTCCAAGGCTCTCTAAGACTATTAGAGCATTAAAGATGTGGTCGACGGCATGATGTATCATTTATTGTTAAATTATTGAAGCGAAAATCCCGGAATTCTTTCGTAGTTTTATTTAATTATGTATTTAAATAGCGCACTTTACCATCGTTTGTTCCGGTGGTATACGGGAAAGCAAATTAGGGTTCAACTATATGTATTGTAGCTGAACACTTTGGTAAATTTGCATCAGCATCGTTCCCGTAGCACCACCGACCCAACCACTTCCGCAACCCACTTATATAAAAATGACTTACCATCCAAGGATTTTTTATTCACAACTAAATATCCCTTTCATCCAAGTGATAGCAGTAAATTTTAACACCCATTTTGCCCCGATCCTGCTTCTAATATTAGCACTTCGCCCTCAACCAACCTCGCCTTGAATATACATTTCTCGTGACCAACTTATCGCTGTCAAGGCATTATACGATGAAGGTAATACCCAAGCCTTTATATTGAGCTTACAGTAAACAAGATTAATATCACATAAACACCTAGCTGGTGATCCATTTGCAGAATGGAACATCAGTCCGTAGATGATTGCAAAATCTTTACATGTGCTACATTTCTCATGCAAAGCCGCGACTATCATCAGAAAAAAGAGATCTGAATCACCAGAAAGTCAGCTGAGCAGTTTGAAGATGATTACGTTATTAACAGCGACCGTAAGGGCAACAGTTGGATCTTCTAGGGCAATTTTTTAGAGGACATCAAAGGGGCCAAGTCTATTCTAGGAGAATAATTGGGGAAATACAGAGAGAGAAATAGACTCTGTAAATATAAAGCCAACAAGCTCTGCACTGTTAAGTAACTGTAAAAATGTTTCTTGACTCTAAATTTACAGAGTCCATTATTCTCGCTGTATCATACACAGCCTCGTTTTCTCCGTAATTTAACTCTACTTAGTCTTTATATTGTCAGCTTTCTCATACATAGCATCATTTACTTAATTCAGATCGATAGAGTAACATAGTTGTGAGTCCAGTTTGCCAAAAGCTACACTCGGAATTTCAAGCTTAACCATAAATCTTAGATATCATAACTCTTTCATCTTTCTCGCACATCTTTTTTTCTACCCTCAACAGTACTTCAGTCATGTCTTCGGGCTCATCCGATTGAACCAATCGATCAAGTCGTGTTATTGTACTAAGAGCCACCCGAAAATTATCTAGAATAGCTATTTGCAATCAAAATGGCCTTTAATGGTAACAGCACTTTAGAGTTTAAGAAGGTTTGAAATATATTGATCTAAATGCTGAAAAAAACGCCTGATGTGTTACAACAATCAGCTCGCTCAACTTCTCCGCACTTGGTTTAATTGAACTTGACTTAGTGTACTGTTGGTAGGACCGGTGTCCTACGTCAGTAAGCTTGTCGTAGAAGAATAAGTAAACGTAAAGTATCAAAAGTAAGTCAATAATAATTCTATGTCTATTCTATCCATCAATTGTCAAATAC
>JAATOF010007198.1:0-11218 GCA_013170925.1 Podosphaera leucotricha
ATTTGCTCTTGGTGAACAGGGGCGGCAATCTGAACCTTATGGAGAGTTTATGTTCTGTATAAATTTAGCCATTGCATAGTTATCTAAGAGTGTATGTATATTACTAAATATCGGGATCTGAAATAGAGGATAAAGGCGATGAAATTCGAGGTATTACGATATTGGTGACCGTTGTGGAGCGAACTGTGTGTAATCTAAGGGGATTCACGGGCTGAGTAAGCGATAATTGCATGGCAAGCCCCTGTATTTTTATGGGCCCTCAAAGGCGTTAATAAATTCAAAACCCTTGAGGGAGAGTAGACACTAACTTCCAACTCATTCATCCTTTCACCAAATGGATAAAACCTTAATAAATTTGTATAGATCATATTTTAAGAAATCAGAGAAATATAGAACCCAATTTATCAATGACTGTTGTAATGAAAAGCCGAAAACACTCAAAGTCATAGAAATATAAGTATTCGGAATGTCCGTTGATAATATACCCTATGTAAAAGGCACCTTTCCAATTTGAGACTACTAATAGTATATACTAAGTATGTAGGAATAACCCCCTTTGATAGCCCTATAATTAGATCTAATGTTCTCTCTTAATATCCTCTGCTATTTGGGTCTCCAAACTCTATGGTGGCTCTGAAAATACTTGTAGAACCTTTTTATTCCAATTCCATGTAAGTAACCTTTCTACTGCAACAACGACTGTAGTATTAGTTGATCGTTGCTGTTGGCATAGTTTTTCGGAGAATATTGAAACAATAATCGCCGCGATTCCTCGCAAAATGTTAGGCTAAACGCCAGCCAGAATCTCTCGATAAAGTTCATTTCACGATGATCTTTGAAATTAAAGAAGATTTGCTGTTCTGCTTTTTCAAGAACACTTTCTTGCAGCCAGCCCTTGTGATATTATAAATCGAAAATCGAAAATTCCTGAAGTACACTCAAAATTGAGAATTTATTTCCTAAGATTCGACTGAGAAGTCCCCGTAGGTGGTTGATGGGGAAACTGACCAAATGGCTATTTCAGACCCTGACTTCTAACCTATTCAACTTTTTATCAACTCAATGAAAACTTGAGCACTATTGTAAAGTAGCTTTTCAAGAAGATAAAAAGTTAATCTGTAAGGACTGATTTTTCATTCAGTGTTCTGATATTGAGATGAAACGGGTCAACGATCCGCAGATATATGGTGATAAACTGCTAATTCTATACCCAATTCAGTACAAGGCCTCATCATAAGCAGAATGCCCCCTGCTATATTTGCGCCACTAGCCCGCTTAATATTCCTAAAAGGGTAATAAATTCCAACAAAAAGCTTAAGTCAAGTCAAGAGAAACTGCCAAAAAGGGCTAGAGGCGCTAGTGCAACAGGGGGACATTCCACTCATGACGAGGAGACCCTGTACCTCTCTTGATTATGCACGGACCCACCCCAAAAGTGAGCTTCCACCAGTGTATATAGTGATCGAAGCGCAAAGGCGCTATGGCATCGATGAGTGAGCGTCATTGGAAAATTGAGTGTAAAAGAAAAAAGAAAGATAAGCTGTTTCCTCATTCGTTAATGATTCTGTAGAAATGACATTCTTTCTGAGCCTGAGCTCGACAGGAAAGAGACGCAACACTTTGAACATGTAATGCGACTGCTTTCTCGATGAATCAATCATCTCTAGATGGACTGAAAGATAAAATTTTGTTTTAAGAATTACGATGTAATCAAATATGAATAGATGATCTTCCGACCAAAAAATTTAATCAATTTGCATTGAACTATTTTCAGATTCTTTCTGGCGGTATTCTTTTAAATTTTCGTTCCATGCCACAGCGTTTCGCGGCCACATTCGCTTATACAGACTTACACCGACTGAATCTTGAGGATTTATTTTCCCATCAAACGTTGCTTTGAAGTATCCATGGGTACCTAAACTTTCCTTAATATATCCACTTCGGCCTCTCTTTGTCCATAGCTGTAGGGCTTTGAACCACTCCACATCCTCACGGTTAAAAAACATGTAACGAATCGTGACAAGCTTTTTGTGAATCTTATAGGGATGCCCGGTCAATATGATACGTTTAGCAATAACTCGACTGGAAGACGGCGGGAGTGAGGTGCCCGTTCCTATAAGTGTAAGAGGGAGATCATGTGCCTCAGATACTTTCTCATCAACTACAGAGCTTGATGTATTAGTGCGCTTGAATATAATAGTGGGGACAGAGCCCCAGGTGAGCGGTGCTACAAAAGTGGCCACGGCAGACCTTCCAGGATGCAAATAACGATCAAATTTGTGAACATCGTTAGTGGTATTGCCTCCCTGCGAAAAAAGAGGATTGATAATAAAGCGACGAGGTCCACATTGTATGACCAATTCAGTTTTTGATTTGATTGGTCCTGGATGATCGGAACTCAAGCTGATATTAAAGTTAAGAACTGATCGCTTATGCTCGTGACGAAGCAGAGAAAATACACTCAATGGGTGAGAAGGAACGTAAGATGACTTTAGAGAAAAGGGAACGTTACGCAGGTGAATGTACACTTGCGTTCCGGCAGATACACCTCCAGCAAGAGCTTCACAAAGGACTCTATTGCGGGTTGATTTATAATTTGGTACCTGAAGTAATCTCCGCCAATCTTCGGGCTCATGAGCTCGATCTTCATCTTCTTCCCAATGACTAGTACGTAAGCTCTTTAATCCACGGTATCGGGCTAGCCGTTCACGAGCAAGAACGTTAGGATGTAACTCAATTTCATCAGGAAATTCTCGATCGTCTTCGGCCTCATTTCGGTTTCGAGCACGAAATGATGCCAGCTGTTCAGCCTCAAGTTCATCATCTGGTTTGGGGTCTAAGAACACCTCAGACTGTGCATATATCGTTGGTGCAGCTTCAGTTGGATCTCGTGGAGTTATTCCCTCAATTCCATCTTGTGGTAGTGCCGGAGCATCCATCATCAAGTCATCTTGCTCATGGATATCCTCTAAGTCAGATCCTGAGTCAGAAAAATCATCACCAAGAAACCAGGCAGCTTGATATGCAGATGTTCCTTTGGGTAACCGTTTTGGAGCTATGGGTAGGTGCGTTTCATCATCAGAAAAATAGTGATGATCATCTAGTAGGACCCCTCGCTTTTCACTCGTCAAATTCGACAAATTAGTATCGTTCACGTCATACATATGGATCTCTTCGGGAGCCAGCTCGGCAAGATCGTCTTGGTCATCACCTGGAGTATCCAGTATATTTTCTGTTTCAACTTCATCAACCATAATGTCATCATGGTTTTTATGCCTATGAAGCAGTGGAGCGGCAGTTATCTTATCGATCTGGAACTCTCCCCAATCGCCGACCTGAACTAGTCTATCAGCTTTTAATCCCTTTCCCCTGATTATCCCTTTCAAAACTACATTTTTCTCAGGATTCTCGGGCCACGTGACTTCATCCACTAACATCCAGCTTCGTTCATCTCGCCATCTGATCCCCTTTGGAGAAGTTGTACAGAGCGATCTCATTAGGTTTGAGCATTCTTGCCTTGAGTCTAAGTTGTGTACTTTTTCTTGCTCAGGGTGAAAATGATTGATGTAAGACTTCAAAGAATTTAAGACACCAACCCTCTTTTTATATGGCTCAATTGTATCTAGTCCATGAACTGCTGTAAAAACTGTGGATATTCCTTGGCTTTCGACACTACGAATTATGGTTTGTCCTAGCACATCAACTTCTTGGTCTGGTGATAATAAGAAGATGACAAAATCGGCTGTTCTCCCAGCATCCAGACAAGGAATAAGGTCTTTTTCGAGCAAAACGTACTGAATTTTTTGCTTAAATCGATCAATGGCTACTTTATAATTACCCTTTCCGGGAACCTTGGTCTCGATATCCATACTGCTACTTAACAATTGGACCGCAGTTGCTGCACTAACATCACTGCATAATGGAATAACAGCGACTATTCGGGGCACTCCATCTCGACCTGCAAAAATATTCGTCTCTCTGAGATGCTCTTTATGCTTAGACTGTTGTTTCTGCCTGTTCTGGTTTCGCCGGTCAAATTTCGACATCACCTGCTGGTGAGGTGTCTTGCGATGGCTTAAATTATTGACTTTCCCTGTCACGTCTTAATCGATTAGTTTCTCAGGAATTTCATAGCGAACCTTTTTGAATTTCCTTCAAATATCCCTTCGTTGCTTTCCTTGATTTAAACGGTTTGTGAGACACCTTAGTAGTACTCCTGTGCGAATGAGACTGAGACTCAACCATGCTGCCGTCACCTCCGGCTTTGAATCTGAATGGTATCGAAGCCAGGACGTAGAATTTCTCTATATATTTACCTATGTTTACATATAATATAATTTCTGGTGTGGGGGACCTTATCGCCTATCGTAGTCTTGGCGTTACTACTTTGTAGATTTCAATGCCTGCAGGGCTCAAAACTACAAGTACTGCAAACTAAACTCTCAGCAATGGAGTCTAGCTTAACGGAGACTGCTGTAAGTTCTTCAGTACATTTTAGTGGTGCAATTCCTATACAACATCCCAGGCTAGAACTATCGATAAAAAATGATTCACAACTCAGAAAGGAAAAAGAAGCCGAAAAGGTGTACGGCCGAGGTCAAAAGATTCCTTGTAAGTCAATCTGTGCTACCAGCACTGTAATAAGGGACTTACTACCTGTAGTGAAAAGAATTCGTGACAAAAAGTTGCGCAGTAACTTAAAAGCTCTCGAAACTAAATACAAAACAGCAGCTCTCCGAGCAAAAGATGCTGAGATCTTGCTTGAAAATGAAGCAGGATTCCTAGAGCCAGAAAATAGTTTAGAAAAAACATATAGAGTTCGACAAGATGAGATTCAGGCTGAGGTAGCAATTGGAATCGCGAAACAAAAATTTGAACTGAAGTTAGACGCTCTAGGTCCTTACACTTGTAACTACACTCGTAATGGACGAGACCTTTTGCTTGCTGGCAGGAAAGGACATGTGGCCACTATGGACTGGCGAGAAGGAAAACTCGGCTGCGAAATACAACTCGGGGAAACGATCAGAGACGCGAAGTGGCTTCATAATAACCAGCTCTTTGCTGTCGCACAAAAAAAATACGTCTACATATATGATCGTGCGGGCGTTGAATTACATTGCTTGAAAAAGCATATTGAAGTCACTCATATGGAATTTCTGCCATATCATTATTTACTAGCATCAGTCGCATGTATTTTCCTCTATGGGTCTTACGTATGCTAATAATATTTAGGGCAAGCCAGGATGTCTCAAATATCAGGATGTGTCCACAGGAAAAATTGTAATCGAAATACCTACCCGACTAGGATCACCAGCTTCTCTTGCTCAAAATCCTCAAAATGCCATTTTACACATGGGTCACCAAAATGGAACTATCACACTCTGGTCACCTAACTCAACTACCCCCGTAGTAAAAATATTAGCTCATCGAGGCCCAGTCCGTGCTTTGGATATTGATCGGGAGGGCAAATATATGGTCTCTACTGGCCAGGATATGAAGATGTCTGTTTGGGATATTCGCATGTTCAAAGAAGTTAATTCTTACACTACAAGACAGCCAGCATCATCCGTGGCTATTTCCGACCGAGGGCTAACAGCTGTCGGCTGGGGAACACAGACATCAATATGGCGAGGTCTTTTCTCCAAATCCGCAATTAATGGAGAAAAGATTCAGAGTCCATATATGTCGTGGGGGGGTGAAGGAAAGCGTATTGAACGAGTTCAATGGTGTCCATTTGAAGATCTTCTTGGTGTGTCTCACGATCAAGGATTTTCGTCTATCATTGTCCCTGGCGCTGGAGAGCCTAACTTTGACGCATATGAAGTCAATCCATATGAAAATACTAAACAACGGCAAGAAAACGAAGTGCGCTCTCTTCTCAATAAATTGCAACCTGAGATGATTTCACTCAACCCAGATTTCGTCGGTAATCTTGATCGCCTCTCGGCCGAGCAACGTAAGGCAGAAAAAGATTTGGACAAAAAACAAGCTGATCCAATTTCAAATATTAAAAATAGAGGAAGAGGTAAAAATAGTAGCCTGAGGAAGTACTTGAGGAAGAAGAGCTCGAAAAACATTATCGATGATAGAAGGTTGCATATTATGAGCATGAGAGAGAAAATGCGCAAAGAATCCAAACCAGATCAATCAAAAAAACACAGTTTCGTGTTTTAAACGTTACATCTTTTCTCTTACCTTTTTTCTGTTCACCACATGGGCGTCATGTCATTTTGATTGATTTCATCACCCACTCACCCTAAGAAACTTTTTAAAGCCAACACTTCATAATAAGAGATAAATATCTCAGCATTTAATACGCTTCACTTGATTGCTTTGCACTTCCTCAAGAATGTATGTATAACCCCTCGCCCGCGCTCGAGATAGAAGTTTATGCCACAGTGAATAAGAGTATATCTCTGTAGGTATTATAAGCATGCCACATACAAATACGCAACAAAAATATTTTAATGGCAGGCTTACTTACTTGAGTGTTTGTTATATAAAGCATATGGGGTTTCTCCCCACTTTATATCCAATTTGTACAAGATAAATTACCTTAACGTCCAATATTCGCATTCAAACCACAGGCAAAATTTGTTGCTCTATCATGATGCCTCATATATGATATTGAAATATATAAATTCTATCTTCAGGCTACCTGAAAAATTATCAGTATTTTTTAGTACTCATGGCGATAGATCCTGAATATACCTGGGAGAGTCTAAAATGGCATAAACTAAGACGCAATACATACATACGTCGATATTATTTAGAACTTTGTCGTTCGCTTTTTTACACTACTTCACGCTCCTAGACATGTCATATTTAATGCAAAAGAGCAGACACATAGAAGAGCTTTTATGCATTAAAGCGTCACCAAGAAGCCGTAAAGCCCATCATGGTTATGCTTTCCCATGTGGGTCGATCGCATCTCCATCGTCTTACATGCGGGGGCACAACAATAGGGAGCGCTCGGCTTCGTTAGAAATCGGAAATACATAACTTGTGCTTTTAGTTCTACTGATTAGTCCTATCGTGACTTGTACCCTTGCTATACCAGTCGGGAAAACAGAACAAACTAGGCGGTGTCTTGAAGAACTATCTATGACTCTACATACCTATATTTTTAATCCAATATATTACCTCCGAAATCTTACCTTTTATTTCTGACTATCTACATACATCGCTTCCCAAATAGTATCTGATAGGCTTGTGACGAATGAAGTCTTGTGGTATTTAACGACCTGACTCGACTTTTCAACCCAATATCTATTCATTATTCAAGATCAAATGATTCGCGACTGCTAGATACCCCTTAAAATTTTTATCGCTGAAAGTATTTAGAGTTGCTCTTTACTTAATTATGGTGATAAGTCTAGATTTCTTTTTCAAAGAGCAGTCGAATTTTTGGATGGACTCATACCACCTTGTATGAAAACATTGGCGCTTACAAGAACAAACCTGATGGACCTGAGTTGAAGTTTAGGCTGATATGTGAGTAGAGTATCACTCGATACAAATTACCATTGATTAGCCACAAAGATCAATAATTAAACATCCGGTGAATATTATCCGATGAGCAAACTCAGTAAGGTTGAACTGAAGCGTTGACAGCCTGGGGCGATACGACTCACCTGTGCTTAAACAAAATTCAAGGTGGCTCGGTGGCGAAACGTAGTCTTTTATTTCGTGTCAGTAATATTTGAATTAGATTTAGCAATACTAGGAGGATGCACCTTTTCTACAGAATGAGTCTCTGTCTTTATAAGCGAGAGACTTGGTTCAATTTTTTTCTTATGCCAAGCGTACTCCAGCTTGACCTTGCTTCTTTCGCTGTTGTGCTGTAGCGCCGCTCATTCCGCCTATCAAACTGCTATCCAGAGAGCTCTGTGCCTCTCTCCGCTTTTCATCTTCAATCTTCTTCAGCATCTTCTCAGTCTTCTGTTTGCCGCTACCTTTTCCGTGAAATTGATGCGACAAATGCTTAAAGGCTTCTTTCTTGTTCATACTCCGGCCAAATTCATCAATATATTTAAGTTCTACGTTCGGTTTGTACTCCTTATTAAAGTGCTCGGCAAGTTGCCGAGATTCAATTTGGTCGCGGAGAGTATTTTGTGACCGAGCATATTCCTCTTTTTCACGAGCGGTCATTCGGTCTAAACGACCGTTGGTGCGATCACGTTCTCTTTGGGCGCGAGCTTTAAGTTCTGCATCAGCTTCACGGCGCTGCTTTTCGGCTAGAAATAGTTGTTTCTGCCGATAAATAGCATTCAAATCACCAGATTCCTCGGTCTTGATGAGGCCTCTTTCCTTTAGGAGCTTTAAAGTAGATCCTAAGCCTCGATTGAGAGTGGCTTCAGCTTCTAGACCATTATTTGTTAATTCTGCGTTAATTGACTCTTCACGTAACCGACGGGCTTGTTTATCTTCGTCATCTTCGACATTAGCATACGACTGCTCCATATTGACATCTCCATCGTCATCCGATTCGTCACCCATAGTTTCAGTTGGTTCAGCTTGCCGAGAAACAGATCGCCGACTGCGTTGTACTCCGTTTGGTTTCTGAAGATTTGTGACAAACTCCGAAGTCTCATCTATAATTAAACCGCCTTGTTCATCATTAGTATCAATTTCTGTAGATAAAATAGATGGGTCCTCTAGTATTTGCTTAACAAGCTGCTCTGGACGAAGCTTTTGGCGTTTCCTGAGTACATTTCTCCGCTGCATTGCAAGAGAGTTCTGTAAATCATCGTCGTCAACAAAGGAGATATCCTCAATAGTTCTTTTTTTCGAGGTTGGCTGTTCTTTTTTCTCATTCACTTCAGTCATCGATGCATCTAGCGTTTCAGTGGTAGGAGGAACGATGTCTTCTTCCTGAAGCTTTCGACGCGTAGATTTAGGTTTTCTCTTCTTTGGCTTTACCACTTTATCTGGTACGACCTGGTAGTCGGACTGCGGCTCATTTTCTAGTTCTGGGTCAGAAATAATCTTCAAAATAGTCCTTGAGGGTGTTGAACTTACTTAGTATATCAAGGATAACCACCTTCTTTTTCTGAGCTGTTTCTGGTTCTGAATTCACTTTTAATGCACTACCTTGGTTATCTAAAGTAAATATTTTGCTTTTCTTTCCCTGGATTTCCTCATCATAATGGGCCAGGATGTTCTTTTCACCCGTTTCTTCTATCTCGACAGGATTGTAAACAGGCTTCTTTTTTTTACGTTCCAGCGTTTCATTTAATTTTTCTTTTGAGCGCAGATCTAAGTTTTCTAGTTCATCGCCTTCTTCTTCATTTTCGTCGATGGTCGTATCTTTTAATGTCAATACTTGTTCTTTTCCTTCCTCAAAAGAATCTAATTCATGTCCAACCTTCACACCAGCTAAATCTTTAGATGTATATTCCGCAGTAATTTCAGCTTCTGCTAATTCTTTTTCTAGTTTGCGTGCTTTTTCGATCTGTTTTTGTCGTTTCTTTTGTTTCATGAGCCAATTTTTAACATCTACGTCGTCATCATCTCCATCTGCGAGCCCTTTTCCTTCCAACTTTGAAAAGCGTTTTGCGGCATCACGAGCCTTTTTTATCGCCTCGGCTTTTTCGTCACGTCTTTTTCTCGCATCTTCAGCTTCAACAAGTTTCCGGTAATTATCATAGCCTTCAGCTTGCCTTGACTCTAGTGTACTACCTGTGTCGTCCTTGGGTGTAGGGGACGAAGCCTTCTTGAAAATGGGACCAGCTGCACCAGATACGGGCAAAGGCTTCATGCCCAGCGATAGGCGTATCCGATTAGTTTCTTCGATGGATATTGTATCAGCCATTGTTGTTTACTTCTGGTGTGATTGTTAAATGGATATTGTACCCAAAGATACTTTGAGGGTACAGATTACAATCCCAGACACTAATTTCTGTTTTGGTATTAGCGTCACGCTAGCAAAGTACCCACTAGAAATCTAGTATAAATTCATCCTCTTTTTCGCAGGAAAGCTATCCCAAATATGCCCAGTGTATAGAAGTCCTTTTAACTTTGTTAGGAGTTGATTTCTTATACAAATCAGTTTTTAACAGGAGCTGTCAAACTCAATTGAGTGAACCACGATGTTGTCCGACTGACTGGCCAAATAATAATTTACATTCTGGAACCTGAATTCGCTGATGCTGAGTTCGGTGAAGGAAAATGTTAAGACGTCATATTCCACTTCTTTTCACTGACAGCCGTTGGCTTATGATGATAGAGATAAACCATGACCTGTCTACATTTCGATTATCTCAGAGATTTTCTGACAACTTATAATCCTCGTAACCAAACTACTCTTAAGACCAGTAATAATCTCAAGTGACATACATCCCATCGCGCAAAAATATTGTACCGATCAATACTTGCCCATCATTGTGGTTTGAGCCCCAAGAAACCCTACCACTACAAACATCATCCGATTTTAAACTTCTGAGATCTAATTAATCTTCTCTGTCCTTGCTAATAAACGTATTATTAATCATTACACTTAGACGTCTTGATGGACACAACACAACGCGCTACTGGCAGAAGCATATCACCATTGTCAACGATTTGAAATCGTTTGAAAGTTGGTTGGTTCTCTTTAGCCTCATAGTGTCAGATGGCCGAATAGATTTGGATTGGGGCCAAAACAGAAATGCCTAACTCCAGCTCATCAACAATTTGAGCATATATACTAGCGCATTCTGCGGGCCGAAGGCGACTGACTCCCAGCCTCCTGTTAAACACTGGGCCCAACATTTCGTTAGAAGTCAACTATGGTTCATAGAATCCGGGAAAAAAATTCCGGCTTCTCGTCATACCAGACATAAGTGACATAATGGGAATGAGACAGGAGAATATTCCTACACGGAAGATACAATTGAACCTTAATGTACACAGAAAACTTTTACGGGTCAGGTGATAATTCGCGTTCCTTTCTCCGTTTCTCCGTATCATGTGAGTCTGTTCTATCGCGTTAATTTGAAAAACTACCATAAACGCGTCTGATCATCAATTACATATCAACGCCTCTGTAAGTGGAACAATTTATACAAAAAATACTTTCTACATCACATCTGTATCACATCTCATCTATTTTCATTTAACATGGAGTCTTCTAAGGTGTACTGCTCGAAATGCAAATGTTTTTGTCCTGCGAATGATTTTCCAGTAAACAAACAGGGTGCGAGGATGAAGACTTGTTCAAAGCACAGGAATCCTGCTC
>JAATOF010007208.1:0-12378 GCA_013170925.1 Podosphaera leucotricha
GTAAGATTTTTAGAGGTCTAGATGGAGCTTACATGTGAATGATCATAAGAATCGCCATCGAGTGTCATGTATATAAAGAATTACTTGCATAGAATAGAAAATCGTCGGAATTCTTTAATATATTCCAATCTTCTAGTTTGGAGGTTTTCGTCAGTAACTTTAGAGGTAAGTTAATTTGCAGAATGTCGACTCAGATAGCTAAGTTACTGGATAAAATAGATGGATCAACCACAATTACCACCTTGCACGCCTTTGTCTAAATGTCTAAACAGAGATCAGTATATCCAGGTAAATATTTACGCAGCAGTATGAAATTAATTGTATTATTGAACCAATTAAGACGAGGATCGATTGGATCTTTGGGCGTCCTTTGCGGGTCCGAGAAAGGTCCCTCTCTGTTTCGGGAGAAAGATTGGGGGAATATCACTTCCTCTGGGTACTCTGAGAGCATAGTACATCTTTTAGATGACATGTGTAGATCACGACCTAGGCTTTCTGTCAAGTATGATAGTGCTCATCCCTATGACGCCTCTAGAACGATGGAAGAGATTAAGGAGAGGTCAATTACTCCTATCGGTTGGCCGGCCACCTTACTCGCCTGACCTCAATCCCATAGAACACGTATGGAAGATCATGAAAGACAAGATCAAACTCTAGTATCCGAATTTGGATATGAGCAAGCCCCGGTCATCGGAACAGATTCGCGGGATCGTGAAGGGGGCGTGGGATTCTGTGAGTACCCAAGGACTCATCATTCTCATTGAAAACATGCATGATTAATTCCAGGCCGTAATAGATGCCGAGGGAGAGCCAACCAAATTCTAGTTTCTCGATTCTTGACGCCATTGCCATAGGTTTTGTAGTATCTTGTTGGTGAATAATCACAATGTTCAGTAGAGACTTAGTTCCTGGAGCTCGTCTAAATGTGCTAAATTAAACATAAGGTGAAATCACTATACAAATTATCCTTGCCAAGTCTCTATGTACGTCGGGGTACACCATGCCTAACAAGGAATAGCAGATCTATTAAACACCCTTGTTTTTACTCCACTGTGCCAATTCTACCCTAACGCCATAGAACATGTACATATACAGCACTTACCGCGTGCTTTACATCGGAATCGGCTGGGCAGTCGCCTAGTTCGTCTGCTTCTACACGGAGTGAAAACCCAATTCGATGTACCCGCTAACGACTGCGCAAGTCCTGAATATAAACCTTTCATACGAGTATCATATCACATCTATACTACATGATTGGACTGCTCTCCAACTTGCCTTTACACCTGTTCAGCTGCAGGTGAAGTTGGTTTCGCTCTAGCAGCCTTTAAATTTCTGACGACGAAAGGTGCGACCAGTGGATTCCCCCTGATGATATACGCAGAAATTAACAGGGTAATCTCAATCATTTATTAATATTTCATTAAGGGAATCGACCCTTTATGTCTAAAGCCAGGTATTAACTTAAATCTAAATTAGCTTCTTCACAATTATATTCGAGTGTTTTTTACATTGCAGTATCTAGATATTTTATAACCACTTCCACTTTTAGCAGAGAGTGCTTTTATACAAATTTCTGATATAAGATAGAGTACTTTTACTGCCTAACAAATCATTCAACCTGTTCGAATAAAAGAGCTCGAAAGATTTGTGGTCGATCTATAACTGCCCTTGGTCTCGTGAGAGTTAATTTTGTATCCTTCCGTATGAGCTTGGCCTACAAGAGGGTTACAACCACAGTTGGCACAAATTGTTTGGGATTGCCCGCTCCAGAGTTTAGAAAGACCAGAAGTCGATGTCGATTCGTTGACTGCCATGGATGCCCAAAGAGTAGAGAGTGGAAGCAGTAATGCTACAGTAGTCAGAGGCCAAGTATCAATTGATGGAAAAGTTGGAAGATCAATATAATCAACAATGGCAAATATAGCTAGGAATAAGGTTAGCTAATCCAGTTATAGCAACATCATCCAAACTAACACGGGATTATCATAGTGCTTGCACCCATGATACTAAGTATCTGTAGATAACTCCAGCTATCTAAGCCAAGATTCTTGCGGGCCCATACAGTGTAGACTAGTTTTCCGGTGAATATCAGGCTAAAAAACCAAATAGTCATTGTTTCTGTTGCCAAGACAGATGTTTGGAGCCATCGAAAATGAAAGTAAGATTCAGCATTTATCACCGCTTTGCAATTTAAGATGGTATTCGCGAGACGAAACGCGAGTGCAAGTGCGAGAACCAATATCGAAGAGATGGTGGTCAGAAGATGCCATTTCCGGGACATAAGCTTGGTAACCGTATGAGCTTGCAGAACGAGAGAACAAGTGACGGTAAGGGCGAATAGAAATGGAGTTATAATGGATATAATACTGAGGCAGTAGTTTTTAACAGCAATTTCGCTATAGTCCTCGGCAAAAAATGCGATGAACTTATCCCAATCACTGATGAAGTATAGTGCCTGGAAAAGACCCCGAAAAAAGCCAAGAAATAATGAGAGAAGGTTGAGTATGTGGACTGGCGTACGTCGTTTGGTCTTTTTTGTGAGGACAGCCGTCATGATAAGCATGACTCCAAAAGCGCCAACTTGTACACCAAAACTGATTGATGCACTGATGTTATAAAGGTTCCAAGCATCAATCTCACTTATTCGAACTTTCACTATCGTAGTTCCATCAGCCGCAATGAAGGGGACTTCTTGGGACTGTTGATCAAACAAGAGGCTTTTTGACAGCATTTTGAGACGAGTTACGAGTTGACTTTTATGCCACACAGCAATCAATTCGGATATTTAATGAAATTGGCTGGGTGAAAAATAGAGAAGTAATCTGGATCTCATGTAGTGAAGGAACTTTTCAAGAATTGTAGATTGGCTGCCCAGAGATATCGTAGCCACATTTTGTAAGCTACAACCGTGATTTAAAAAAAGAGCTATCATTTTCATTTTGTTTCCATAGAGAGAAGGGGTGTAGGCAGGAGGTAAAATCCAACTGATGATGATCGTGATTGATGAATTTTGCTAAACAAGTTGCTTTACCTTAGTATTGTTCTTTTGCTTAGTATTGTTCTCTGCAGAGGCTTGTTTGCCCGCGGGAGGAACTTGATGCGGAAGGATAAAGCCACACTGGTGACAAAACTAAACTCACGACATAAACCTGAAACAATAATGGTCTTCACTGCTACGTTAATCTCAGATTTCTTTGATTTGATCATAGGACCATCTCAGATATTAAATAATTTACACGTGACTGACGCAGATGATATACCTTCAAGTCCAGAAAATTTGAGCAGAGAAGTGGCCAGAATATGAATGGTGATTTATTGGCAGAGAATTAACGGGCCAAGTGGAAAAACGGGTGGTGCCATATCAAAATAATGTACCTAATTAGATGGCTTACTAAACATCGCTAACCTTTATGATGTCTCGCTTTTGATCATCAAGTCTACTACAAACAATAGCGCTCCAAGGATTATCAAACATAATGGCTCAACAGTTAGGTTAGTTGCTTCACTAACAGACGTCTGCTTCAATGCTCGAGATGAAGCCCAAGATACCCGTACTACAACCACTGTTTGTATAGCTGGTAATCTTGTTCAACTTTGCTACCTCTTGATGGGCGGGAGTGTATGGGAACGTGAGGGGTTGGAGCAGCATCGGAGGCTGCAAAGAGAGATGATATTTCTTCTGCTCAAATCGCCACACTTATTTGCCCAGAAATGCTCTCGATTAATTACGGAAATTTTTCTGCAGGAATTACTACTCTAAGACTCTGCTTAAGCTCTTGAATCCCTATAGGCGTCAACAAATCATCTGTCTCAATTATAATTCACAATTATTCAAAGCAAATTAATTGTCAATTGTCCACTCTACTCAGGATTATTAAGCTTCACGCACTCTGGCAAGTTTCGTAAGACGCAATTTTTTGGCAGCGATTTTTCTACTAATTACATCTGGGTTACTAATTGAGATTGCTCTGCTTACTAGCATTACATATAACTAAGTCTTATACTCCCAGTGTAACTCCTTAAAGATAGCTAGATATAGATGTTCAGACATCTTACGGGTAAAGACTGCCTTTTCTTTGCTATCAAGCAGCTCAGAATTCGAAGGTTCCACGAAAATTCTGCAAACAATTTGAAAGTTATTGTAAAATTACCAAGAGATATTTTCAGATGAGACAGCAGGTGTTCCCCAGCTTTCTTCGCCAGCAACGTTTGTCTGGTTGTCCCATCCTCCAGTACTAAGAGGAACTTCGTTTGTTGCCTTATTGTCCCACTCTTCGATATTAGGAGTATTGGTTTTAGAATACTCATTCTCTTTTCCATTCGAATTATCTAATGTCACGTCGATATCTTCCATGATTGGCTCCTTGCAGCGTACTTTGGTATGACCATATCTGTTAGCTTTTAGTAAAAATTACAAATTATCTAATTGGATGTAGTACTTTTCACAATTATTACATTTGACTCGACTGTAATCTCGAGGGTGAGGACATTCTTTTGCCATGTGACCGACTTCATCACAATTTCGACAAGTAGTGAGAGTCTCTTGAGGGCAATCACGAGAGAAGTGGCCGACTGGGTTAAATCTTAGTGAAAGGCATGAATTACTATCAAGTTTCAGACATTGCTTACACTCTTTGCATTTGTTGCACTCAACACCCTCTAAAGATCTTGGCTCCGGACATTCTCTTGAGTTATGTCCCGACTGATGGCAGTTTTTGCAGGCAAATCTGTCATTCCTAGGCTTAGGGCCTGAGAAGAAAATTAGCTCTCGATAAGGTAATAATATCATAAGACATACAGTCACGAATTCTATGTCCTGGCTCCTGACAGTTGAGACACATGACTATCACACGTTCTCTTTTAATTTCATCTTCGGGACAGTCTTTACGAATATGACCAAGTCTATAAATTAGTTGCTGTTGTTTCTAACATATAAAGTGAATTGCTCACGCATCACAGTTAATACATTTGGGGATTCCCCTATTAGTTGGCTCACCCGCATCTGCTAGGCGCCTCAAGTTCTCCTCCCGAGTGCCAGGCCATAGAGGAATTTCTCTTGGACGCATTGGTCTTGGCGACCAACGCCAGCTAATTGAGTAGGTTTTGTCAACATTCCCTTGTAGATCCTTATTCGTAAAATTCTCCGCTAACTCTTTTTCCATAGCGATCAAATAGATTTCAATGTCCTGGTCTCGAAATGCTTGTTCAAGAGCCTGATACGTAACATCAGGGTGAAATTTCACATACATTTCAGCAGCTGTCTTGACGTCATCGAGATCATGTTCTAAGACAGCTTCTTTGATTAATTCCCAGGCCTGATCCCCTGATATATTTTCGTGATACGTGCACGGAAGCTCATTTTTTACTATCTCTTCATTTTGAAATGGCTGTTTTTTTGTGAATTCACGAGTAACAAATGATAAGCTTTCTTTTGTTAGATAAAATTTGAGGTGAGAAAAGCTTTTACATACCCTTTTTTATTAGTTGAGTAACGGAAATCGTCCAAATTCTTCTGCCTTTGGCCATTGATTTGAGAATCATCAATATCAAGAGGACCAGGCTCCAGTTTTTCACGTAAATTGGTATTTCCACGCTTGCTAAAGTTTTCCCATCTTTGGGCCTCATTTAATATAGCAGTGGTAGTTGTTGATAGTGCCATTGGTTCACGATCAAAGCTTCTTGGTTCTACCTTGCTGTTAATATACTAACTCAAGTTACCTTGTATTTTGAAGAGTTTAGGAGTGTGATTCAAAAGAAAATTATGGTGAAATAAAGTTGATAGTTTTTCCGGAAAATAAGTTGACACATTGTGTAGGATGCGGTGCAAAAGAACATTATATTAGCACCAGATATATTTGGTGAATAGAATTGAAATCAAGCACAAAGATGCAATTTTTAACCGAGTTGAATAAAGGTGAGATAACATACTGCAGGTTTATCTTAACGAATAATACTCCAAAAAAAGCCTGAAGAGAAAATCTGAAGTTTGAGAGTTGATGAGATTAATTTATAGAAAAATAAAGCATGCTTATTCCAAAGTCTCTTTCCTTTTGAAAAAACCATCCCAAAAGAGTTTCTGATGACGATGAGGCTCTTAAAAGGATTTACAGGTAATTTCGAGCAAGACAATTTCAGGGATAGAGGTAGGTGTTACACATATATAATTTTTCATAAAAGCAATGCAAATGAAAAGATTTTAAACAATAACCGTTGCTTTCTTTAATTCTCCTCGACGCTATGTGGTCTAGCCAAGCAGGTTAATCTAGCACAAGGATTATGCCATTGAACTAATTGTACAACACTCACGAACATAAGGGCTTGCGTATGTTTAATGCCAAAAGAATCATTTCACAAATTAAGAACCAATCATGTATTCGCATGGACCAAGCTAGTCTGACTTCATGTTGTTGGATGTTAATTTCTACTACGATTTCAAACAAATAACTAATGAGTAACAGTAAGAAATCAAATAAACTATGGAGAGATACGCCAAACATCTCATAATTAACTCAGTTATTTAAGAGTTTGAATATTAGAGAAGTTATAAAATATCAAAAAAAAAAAATAAAACGTAGAAATATGCTCAATTATGCTGTGTACGACGCCATGAACAGTATCAATTGCGAAAAGTTTTGATAATAAACCTTATCAGAGTACTACTCCGAGAAAATATCAATAGATTTGATTACTCAAGTATTTTTAAGTAACCAGACACGATAAAATTAAGAATAAAACTCGCATAGACTGATTGACCAAGGAGCTAAATACACACATTGTTGCTCACGAAATTGATTATAGAATGTAACAGTTATATTAGTTCTCCAAACTGACTTTCGAAGTAGCAAAACTCAAAGTGATTTCACTAAGTGACGTCCGTCAAGTGCCAACACGTAATAGAAACACGAGGGCAGTACGTATTGTAAGTGAAACAAATGTAATTTTTATACATTTATAATACAAACTTTCTTCTTCAGTTATTAACACTTGGGTTTAGGTTACGGGTAGTTTTAGTGATTCGAGGCTTTTTTAGGTGCTGTGGCAAGAGCAGTCTCTTTCTAAATTGCTTTATCTGGGGCCACCTTAATGCTTTCTTAGATACTCTCTGTTTATGCGGAGTTGGTCAGCTAATTATCGAGCCATGTCTCTTATCGTAACATAAACATCAATATATAGCATGATATGCGTATAATCAGTAACTCCAGTAGTTTTAGCTCGAGAGATAGCTTTAGCTTTAGTGGGCCGACTTTTTTTTGACCGTTGTATATTTATAACGGCGGTTTTGACGCTACCCAGAAAGATATAAGTCGGGTTGCCATAAAAGCCGTTCCATATGAGTAGAGCCACATTGCTATTAATTCAAGCGAAAGTCATTCGAATCTGAAAGTCTAGCATTACTGGGTTCGGTGGATAAATTTTCGCATTTAAGCTCTTCTGAGTAGGGACCGTTGGAGCAATTTATAGCTGCCTAGGATCAGGTGTGATAAAAATTGCCCAACTTTCTCACGTTGATCTCGTTATTTCTGAATTTCTGGCGATACTGAGTTGATTTGCTAGACCAGTTGATACTTAATTGAACTTTGTCATAGTGCTCGAGGCATATATGTTGTGTATAGAGGTTTTCACCAAGTTAAGAGTTTACCACTGTGGTCGGACTTTTGATAGATCATAGCCTAAGATACAAAGTGGGAGGCAACAGTGTGGCTTTTGTAAGTTGGTTATCACTAAAATCCGAAAACACGAAAATGCACGAGCCAGTAGATTAGTCATTGTGAATTTACGGCCATACTTATGAAGTTCATAATTCGAATATATGCAATGAAGGCCATCCCTCAAATTCTATTAGTAGTCTCTAATTACTTTCATGAGAGGCGTATGACGTGACTGCACTCCTCATATGAGCATCTGGTGGTGAGGCTAGTACATATAATAACTTAGGGATTTCTATTGATAAATTTAATGATGTATATTACCGACAAAATTGGACGGTCGAACATTTTCGACAAGTTGCTCAGAAATTATTAGCCCGAATTTACATGAATTAAAAATTTTGAATTAGAAGTTTCACTTGTACAATCTTAGAGCGATATTTTGTTTGATGATTCGTGTGGTATCTTACTATACAATAATTTATTTGCACCAATGTAGTATTATTGTTGCGATTGAGATTTAAAAGAGCTTATATTATCCAGAACAAGCTTCTTAACGCCATCAAGGACCCCTTATCTACTATGAATTTCGTTCATTTGAAGTGCTTATTGAATGGGACGTATTCCCAGTTCTTTCGATCGTCACAGCAGGAATCGGCTGCGTTAGGTCAGTCTCCCTATGAATGGTCGGATGTGGACTTGATATGTCTTGAATATATGCTGGAGGCGATGAAGAAACTGATTCTATACTTTGAGGCGAGAAATCATCTAAATATCGCGTTGTTTCGACATCTCTTATGCTGGGCGGTTTTATGACTGGTGCGTAGGGAGGAGGCGCCTCTCCCTGCTCATTTAACCCTTCGGGAACCTCATCTCGCTCTCTGGTTGGTTGGCATCGTTCTACAACAGCAACATCTAAACTAAAGTCTCTTGTCCGACGATCTATCGTATTCTGTCGAGCAAAGTTAGGAACAATTTGTAGTGTTGCATGTTCCGTTGCATGATCCAACTTCCGTTTCCTTCGCTGCTGAATGAAGATGGCCGCCATGCACAATAATGTGCCTGCAGTTGCTACGAATAAGAGATGATAATTTACTGAAGAGTCAGCATTCTTATCATTGCTGTTTCCAGTCGGTAACGATGTGGGAGATGAGAGAGCTGGTGTTGCTGTTGGTATAGATGCTGGCCAAGCATAGCAGGATCGTGCGAAAATGAAAAACAGCAAAGAGGTGTGCGAAAAGGCCTTAGAACAACAAAGTAAAGTCGCTATCTTCATGTCGAAAGAGAAATTTTTTATTATACGACAGACTGAGCACGAGTGGAAGAATATTCTGTTATTCTACAGTCTGAGCAATAGGCTTGGTTCGTCAAATCGTTAAGTATTAATATCGTTAAGTCGTAAACATCGTAAAATCGTCGGATGAGCCGTCAAAGATAGACGACATAATGAGTTGAAGGTAGGTGTGCTTAATATATGATGAAGGTATCTCTAAATTCTCACATGTTCCTGGAGATGTGAGATGGGGGTTGGTTGAAATATTGGTGCCGGAAGGCTGGCCAGCTTTCACCTCCATCCGCTAAGTTAACAAACATCATAATATATTCGTTATTGGGATCAAGCTACATGTAGTATCCTTGAATATTATTTATTCTGGTCAAGGGGTCGGTAATTTAAATGGCCTTTTATTATAGTCAGGGGTCTATAAATGGCTCTGCCCTGGTGCTAAATTATGGCATGTTTAGCGCCAAGAGATGGCCACAATGTTCTGTTTTCTCTAAGAATTCTTCACCGACCCCTACACACCGACCATGAAGATTCTACTGTCCCAAACATCTAGCGAAAGAAAAATTATTGATGTTTTGAGAAATTAATATAGAGTGAGTCTAAAAGTATAATTATGTCATAAATTTACATCGAACTGATTGCATTCAATAGACTAGTGGCCAATAAAGATCTCCTACTGCGAACACATAATTCTGCTTGTTGTTCGACCCGCTGAGGAGCGGCTCCTAACTTGCACATTTGGCAAGATCATAATTCGCGTTAAGAGCAGGCAAAATCATGCCCATTAACAGGCCTAGTTACTGAAGCTACATTGGGTGGGACAGAAGACTTCATGGAAGATCTCGATTAGGAGCGTGAGCGATCGTCTGCTCAATAATCCACGAAAAATCTCAGGCCACCCTGCGACGTTCGAATAAAAAGCAGACCCAGGGGACCATCCGGGAATATTCTCCTTGAAATATTGTCGATGTGATGCAGCAGGAGGCGGTACACTTTTTTGGTGAGGCTTATATTTAGCGTTAGAACTAACTATATTTAGCATAGACTTACATGTTAACTACGTCATAAGTATAATTTGATGTGGATAATAACCGAATTAGGCTTAAAAATAAAAAATATTTTATGGAAATTTGTCAAGCGAAATAAAATCCCTACCTATATTTAATTGGATACGATTTTTTTTCTTTACATTCAGGATCCTCCACTATAGTACATGTATATAGTACATAAGTATATATCTACGTCTATGCACCGCTTCGAATTATCTCGGGAACCGCTTGTTGATCCGAAGTCCGAAGGGCAATATGAATTTGGTGTACATACTTATGCGACATTCAGGCAGATGATTATCAGGGTTGAGTTAGCTTAGTGAGACGAGTAATTTGAGCCATTATGTCATAAATATCTAGATTCCACTGTAGAAAGATCGCAAGCAAGAGACACCGCAATTGCTATTCAATTTGGGACGCTAACCTTTTTCTGAAAAGCCTTTCCAGGTGAGTGAGCGCTTAGACCACTTCTGACATTTCCTTCAAATCCTGGATGTTATGTAAATATGTTGTTTTGACTGATATCCCGAGCCGATATATTGAGCCGATAGGCTTATGGTTATGGATCTAATTAACAGTTCATGAATTGTATAGACCGACTAAACTAAACCCTCAACCCACAATTAACACTGAATTAAAAGGGTTTGTTTTTGGGATGCCGAGAGCAATCAGAGGTATTTAAAAATACTAAACTCAACTTTGGAGACTGGCTGAGGAGTTCAGGTGTCCTAGTCGAGTGCGATCCGTCGATCAAAGCCATTATTGTCAAGATTGATAGCACGAGTCATGCATATATAGTCGAAGAGTTGGACGATCAAACTCTCGTGATCAAAGAAAATATGCTGAGCCAGTTAAAGCAGCAGCTTGATGAGGTGAGCATATCTCTTCTAGTAGTTGTTTTGATGGTATTTATCATATGACAACCTCATTACTGACTGATTATAAAAGATCCTCAAAGAGACCCAAGTTGCTATTCAGAGTGACGATGAGCATTAAACAGCCAAGGCTTTAAATAAATTATTATTATTTTTGAGATTAATAGGCGGTTGGCAATAACCCCAGTTATAAATCTTAAACGTAATCATGCACACCACCATTCCGATTACTATCGTAGTACACCATATCTAGAGTCTTAAGGACAAGAAGTGGATCTACAATGTGTATTCTTTTCCCACTAGAAACGTAAGTACATGTAAATACTGTCTCTATATTTAGAGATATTTAACGTCATTAAATATAATTTTAAGCAGGTTAAATTCCAGCAATCATCTAGAAACTTTTTCTGTACGGTATGATCGTTAAAATTATCAGCTATTGGCCCCCAGTTTCTTGCGCTGAATTTCTGTCGAGAAAATGATCGGTGTCTAAATCAAGGACTCAAATTTCAACCTTTTTCTAAGGTACTGGCTGTGGCGGCATGGGTAGAGGGGTTTTTCGTCTAGGTCTTTTTAAATCATCGAGTGTTACACCATTTAGTTTGGTGATCCCAACGACGGGAGGATCTCCTTTCTTGACAAATTCATAAAGCCCTAACTTAATGTTAGAGATGGTGTTCAAATTGTGGGAGAAACAGTGTACCAGGCATTTTATTTCCAGCAAGACGGAATGCATCTCTTGCTACCTGTTCATGGATATCTCCCTTAATTTCAAATATTATCTTACTGACAGGAACCCGAGTCGCCCAGTAATCAAAAGATCCTTTTCCTTTACCCATACGGACCTGGTACTGGTCAGTCTGCGGTCCTTTGGTAAATCGATTACTCTCGTACTTCGTTGCCCTTAGTGTAGACTCCAATGTTTGCACAAACTCTTTTATAAAATCGATATCGCATTCCCTTAAGCCTAACTTTAATAGCATCTTCCCCGATCTTCAGAGCTGAGGCTGGTACCCGGCGGTGATGATCACACATTCGGAGACCATAATCTCCATACATTATGGTTGTCCCTCGTGACGATCCACCTGTAGGCACACGGGGTCGTCCTTTCCTTGATTTTCGAGTCTCATGCTGACTTGGAAGGAGCCAGTTGCCCGATCTTAGAGATGTGTTGGAGAAAGGGCGATAAGTAATTGTAGCGACAATGGGGAATATCTGGGAAGACCTTGAGTTTGAGGACCGAAAATTTTCGAGGAGAGAGAGTCTGCCAATTGCGCGACTGAAATTTTTCATATTCCAGATACTCATGTCTGATGGTTTCTTAATTAACTTTGTAATGACTGGTAATACATTGCATCAATCACACCTATTTTTACTTCTAAGGCACAAGATTAAATGCAGCAATCGGGCTTAGTCATCGTAGGTACAGTAGAGGAGGAACGTTATTCATGGCCCCTTGTCGATTCTAAAATCGGGTTTGATTACTAACGTGCTCGCTGCGGCAAGCACGTTAGTAATCAAAC
>JAATOF010007221.1:0-21307 GCA_013170925.1 Podosphaera leucotricha
GATGACGATGACGGTGATGAATCAGATATGAAGGTGATGACGATAATAGATGAAAATTGAGGATTGTTCAATATGTTGCCTCAGGCAAGAAAGGCTGACTTTAGCTAGTTTATACACTAGGCAGGATATATCCTTGCTAAATCCCTGAAGCGACTTTAAGCCCTGCTTTTCTACACTGACGTTCTTAATCCCTGCGGTACAGTATAATGGCGCCTTTTTGCCTGACATCTGTATCCAACCGGCACCCCTTCCTCCCGCAGTCTACTGTCTGAGGCGGATTGTAATTTGTAATAGAAGCGAAGCAACCAAGGATCGCACCGATAATGGCAATTCTATTCCAAGACTGTAGCCGCTGCGATGGGATAGCAAAACAACTTGTGCAGTCACTAAATAATTTACCTTTTGACGATTAGCTCATCGATGAAGTCTTTGCAAAAGTTGGCTCATAAATTGATATTACCTTTTTTCGGGTACAAATAACACTATTTTGCCGCTTATAAGGGATGTGACGATACGTTATGTAATAATTCATTTTATCGAAAATTATTGATCAATCGACAACACTTCCTAGTTTTGCCTTAATTTTTTTACTTGGAATAACGTCATTTGTCTAAATATTCGTAGAATAATTGGGCTCACAAAGATCTACGCTCAGACAGTGATAAAATACTGGTGGTTCGTGGTTGAAAATTTGATGAACTGAATTGCGGATTCGAATTTCAGGACTGTTGAGACCGGTGTATCACGCGGGCCAGTCTGCCAGATCCTACTTGAGCCAGGTGATACTTTCTCGCGGCGGCAGCGTGATGGTAGAATTTCAAATGCCAACCTTGATAACCAACGATTTTCCTCCATTTTCCCTCTGGTAGAAATTCATGGTTGAAATCGAACGGCCGTTGAACGATAATATGCCCAACCTCGAGTGGTATTTACAAATGCGATCCAGATACATGTTTCCCAAACGCCAACATGAGTCATTTTAAGGTTACATATACTGAACCACGGCCGTTCGTGTCATGATCTTCAGGCTGCATAAATCACATGAGACTGAATTGAAAAAACTCCATGGCCCCCCTCACTCGTAAATAAATGACGATTATCACTGGTGGGGAGTAGAAACTCAACCCATCATTATGAGTGATCGTCAAAGGTTCAATCAAATACACCATGAAGAGTGCCAGGAGTAATAAGTGAAGAGGCCGCCGAAATACGTCAACTATTAATACCTAATACTTAATACTAAAGATGCTGATACAATGACGATGTAAACGGCGCTAGACTTGAGTGTTGCTTCTTTTTCTCCAGCTCCAAGGTCTATCAACGGACTTCAGACGATTGAATCTTGTCTTGTCTGACCAAATATAGTTAGTGTATAATCAGGACTTGGAAGTCTCAATGCTCACAGACGATTGCATGCATACTTTGAACTTTCAGGATATGGATCCAGTTTCGGGATGCATAAACCCAGTACATTGTTGATCTGCGTATTTTTGTGATGAATTAGCCATCCATCCCCTGTAGCTCATCCCAGAATATTTGATTTTCCCGAGAGAAAGCTCAGAACATGGCCCGCCCTACTTTTGGGATGCTTATTCATCTTCAACTTAGTCATCCAGCTTACTACATACAAAAGTTATACAAAAGTCGGCACAGTGAAAGAAGTTAATACTGCCTGCACATAATGCCGGGAATCTTTGTACTTTCAGTCTATGAGGGAATGTGCCAGACAATTGAAAGAAAAAAGATGTTCCTCCACAGTAGCATTCAAACAATTCAAACATATGCAATGCGATTTACCAGGAAAGGAGGTGATAAAGAAACACTTTTTGTATCCCTATAGCTCAGGCTTTCCTTTTCGAACAAAACCTATCTTATAAATTGCTAAAATTCGAAAAAGGTTTCTCGGAAAGATTCTCGTTGTGAATCTAATCGTAATTTTGGCCGCAAATAGATTTACGGCTCTCTGAATCACCAACCCAATCTCTGGTCTCGTTATGACACAGCAAAGGCTTGAAGAATTTGAGAAAAGGAGCCCCAGATAGGGCCCGCGATCGAGACGCCATCTTGTCGAGAAGTCAGCAACGGAGCGAAGAAAGCTTGCAAAAGATGACGTTGATCATTGGTAAAGAGAGGCAAGGGCAGCAGCAAAGTCTTCTAGGGATGCCCATATTCAACACCTCGAGGTCGTGGAAAATATCAAAAATAATTCTGGCGACAAGGTTGCTGTCTTTTTGGCTCAAGAAGCATTCATGGAAAACGTTCAAATTACTAATTGGATATAAGCATGCAGATAAATTGCCCATGACTCTAGATGCTACTTGAGGAAGTTAGTAGTCATGTTAATCCCGATACCAAACTTCCTGAACCTGAGCTAAATGTTGCCGAGTCTCAAAACATGACAGCGGTAGCTGATGGCCTAGGGTAAGAGAGTTTCGAAGACGGTATCAAAGGAGACATTTTTACTCTTACAAAGATTAACCTCATGTATATTTCTCAACCTATTTGTAGTGTATAGTTAAAATTTATAATCTTTGCGTCTCTTCACAAAACGTCACATACTTCAGCGTAATCTTTAATAAGAACTTGTAAGGATTTCCTCATCATGTACATTTTCATAATCTCAAATGCATCATTTCACATCTAGCTTTCTTTGTATCGCTATGTTAAAGATGAATAAGCATCCCAAAAATAGGGCCATGTTTTGATCTTGGTCTCGCGAAAATCAAAAATTCTGGGATGAGCTACAGGGGATGGATGGCTAATTCATCACAAAAATACGCAGATCAACTACTGCTCTTGGTTAGCAAATTGAATCACAGTTTATGCATCCCGCAACTGGATCGATCCATTGTGAAAGTACGCGCATCACGGTACATGTACACAGCGGGTGCTGAATCATAAATAAATTCTAGCTGATCTTTTGTCACAAGGCCCAATGTAACTCATGAATTCTTCTTCTTTGCAATTGCTCTTTTTTATTTTTAGACTTTCTGCAGACCTATCCTGTATAAAACTTAAATGTACTAATGACTGTAGATCTCTCTCAGTCGCCATGGGATTAGAATCTTGATTTACGTGTTCATAGTAATTACTTAAATCGGCATAGTGTGAAAACTTTCATGCGATTGCAAGCGAAAAGTTTAAAACATTGGTCTAGATCATATTGACTCGACGATAACATATACATTTTAGGAAAATAATTTCAAAAATCTCACTATTGTATGAGTCTACAATTGATTATGAATCTCTCTTCCTGCAACACATGAATTTTTGATAGGTCAAAAACTGCCTGCACAAGACGGTACCGCTCACGAACTGCTGTATCCAGGGGGTGTGGCGATCATAACACGATTCCAACCGATAACAATCCAAGTACATGCAAAGTAGACTAAGACTGAAACTGGCTAAACCTTTAGCATGAATGATTAATGATAGAGAGACCTTCAATGATACTGGCATAACACTCTTTCTCGAGTTAGACAATCAATTGACTTCTTCCCTTAGGTTTTCTCAGTCCGATCTATTGTGTCTCTGTACTTTATCATAGCGGTCTTTCCAAGTGAGAAAAGTCTATGTTATCCGAACACTACGTTTATGTATGGGAAATGTCAAATACGTCGAGTGTAACTCTGGTTTCACATCATGAGTTTTCGAAACAACCCCTCACTTCACCATCTAGAATTTCATCGATTCACAATAACTCATACTCGAAACTCTTAGATATTAATTGACCAATTATAAGTCTCGGTTCTTAGTCACAACAGATTAGAGGAGCTTCTTATAACACTTCTTCAATGCCAGATGGCTTGGGATTTTTCAATCGCGCTACCTAATTTTCAGTATTTTGGTTTTATAATATCTTAGTCTATTATTAATTTCTCTAATTTTCTTTCATTTTGTACTTTTAAATTGAGTATACCACTTATCGTGACGGTGAAAGTCAGACTGCAACTACGAAGTAAAAACGAAAAAAAAACAGAATTTTTACCACAGCTGGTCTGTTGGATGAGAATAATTCTCTTTATTCAGAATTGCATTAAACTATCCGTTCCTCTATCAGGAAATAGGGATGAGATATAAAGTATCGATTACGGCGTTGGCTGCACTCTTCTTGAGTGTTACCCTCGTAAGATCTCAATTCATATTTAAATCTTGAAAATGCTGACAGCTTCAGGTAAATGGTCGAGCACATGAACTTTTGAGACGACATTCATTGGACACACTGAATGAAAAGGGTAACTCTGAGGATGTCAAGGACTTACTCAAGAACGCCAACAAAGTAACTTTTGTCTCAATAACACCAGATGAAAACAACCCTGAGGGGATATTAAATGCCATCAAAAATTCTATGCCCGGAGTATCACATAACCTGCTTGACGAATTAGGTGGTATCCTAGGAGGCGGACAGAAGGAAGGTGCTAAAACAACAACATTAACAGTAACTCAACCTGCTTCCGCCTCATCACCAACTCCAGCTAAAGCGAATGCAGCATCAGGTCAGGGTCTCGCTAAAACTGCAGCATCAGGCCAGGGACTAGCCAAAACAGCAGCTACTAACGTGGCAACGGCTGTCGCAAAACAGACTGGAGGTTTGTTTAGTAACACTAACTCGAGTTCTCTCGCGCCACCGAACATGGCTTCTTCACCAGCCGCGACTGGTGCAGCTTCGAATGGGGTTGAGAGTTCTCCATCTACAGGCAACAAATGTGCCTGTTCTTGTTTGTGTGGTATGGGCCCAATGCCTAATGGTGCAATGATGAATGGCGCTTCTCCGGCCCCTGCATCGTCGGAAATGATGGTAAATGGGTCCGGATCTCTCTTACCAAACGGCGAATGTGCTTGCTCTTGCATCTGTCCACCAGGATCGTTTCCAGGTGCTGCTGATATGCCAGCGATCATGGCTCCATCATCTAGGACTATACCAGGAGTTGCGGGTCAAACTGAACCTGCAAAATCTATATCTCCAGCTTCGAATCCTCAAGAGATACAATCTCAATCTCCAACTAGTACACAAGTGGCTCAGATTGATACATCTCCGCCCTCTCCGACTGCTTCACAGGCCGCAGCTCAAGAACCTAAACCTCAACAAGAAGAGAATCAAGGATCTACGCCTCAACCAACAACTGCTCCTCAACAACAGGACGCCAAAACATCTCTCCCCGAGGCATCAATTGCTCAGCCTTCAATCGCTGTATCTTCAGGAGCATCAGCCATCAATCTCCCAATAGTCGCAGGCGTTACGACGGCAACCCCTGAAGCTGTACCCACTCCGCAAACCCCGGAAGCTCCACAAAATCCTAATCCGATAAATATTGAATCATATAAATTATCAAGCTCGCTCTTATTGGGTTTGTCACAACCAACCCCAGTTCCATAAGTTATCTCGGATCTAAAAATTTTGAAAACTAAACCCAAAAGTCGGATACTGCATAAATCAGAATGCATCCATCAATTAAAAATTTACTCTTTTCTAATTGTATTATTATATCAGCCATGAAATTCGGTGATTTCAAATTTGTACGACGAAATATGAGGGACTCATTCCTAGATTTGGTAATCAATAATGATAATCAACTGGTCAGAATTGTGGGAGTATAGTGTCTCTATTAGTAACTTGGAAAAATCGTGCTAGAAATTCTAAGTTTTGCTAGAAAAGAAGATAGATTCTTAATCAATCAAAGGTGTACTTTTTTGAGCTTTGAGTATTTTAGGCTCTTTTTCTCGTATCTCTTTCACTTTAGCTCTTTTTGCAGCTCTTTTGCTTGTCGGCGGAGCAGAATTCATTTTAATATCTTCCACTTTTCTTTTCTGTTTATCTTTAATGTCATGACCAGTAGCTTTAACATCTTTGTCTTTAGATTCAATCAATCTTAACCCTCCATCTACCACATCTATGACGCCTCTAAATCCAGATCTTTTTAAGCCCTCGTTAACAACTACTTCTCTTGGGTGAACATTTAGAGCCTTGGTTGCTCTGTCTTTATCTAGGCTCCATACACCAAGTAGGTTTATCACATCTGCGATTCCCCGACACGAAAGCATACTTGTCGCCTCACTTGAGACAATTAATCCTCTTCCTCTGGTACATCGAACAATGCTCAAGATATTGCTAATAAAATTTCTCCGTCCCACTGCGTCTGCGTTGATACATTGCCCATAGCAAATCTCTATCCTGATCCCGCGATTGACAGCGGTCATCAAGGGTTTGGGCTTGAAGTGGAAGGGAAAGCGTTGTGTGAGGTCGAGCGAAATGATGGAATGTTCAGTGACCGTTAAGCAGGCAGCCAGAAACGCTTTTTCATTGGTAGGGCGGATTGCGAGGACATCGTAGAGCGGGGTGATGCTGGAGAGCCGGTGATTCTGCGCTGGATCCGAGAAGATCAGCGTGCAGCGGCGGAGTAGCGTCACTTTAGGGGGCACTGCAAAGGCGTCAGGTCGGGGCAGGGGGTTGGAGAGCTTGGAGGGAATATTTTGGTCGGATTGAACGTAGGTCAGCGCCAGCGTGTGGTATCCGAGCTCGACGAGAAAGCTAATTGTGCGTGCGAGAGTCAGAGGGGTCGTCGTGGGTGTCCATGGGACATTCAGATCATACATCGTCAGCACACACGATGCTGCGATTGTTGCTCGCTCAAGGGATTTAGATGACGCTCGAAATTCACATGACACAAGGCACACGCGACGCGCCGTGTCGCGGATTTCGAGGGCCATGGTTACTAATTAATCAAGGGGCCCTCATCAATTGGTGGTTGCCTCCGTCTTCTGACGTTGGGATATTCAATGACGACCGCAAGATATGCACAAGAATTCCATGCCTATGCCGTCTGATGGTGTAGGTAGTGTTGATTGTTTTATTTGTGGGCTGTTTCAGATCCATAGTTCTGTCGTGGTAACGCAAACACCCGATGGATCTTCGAAGAAATACGCTGCTCTCAGCACCTGAAGTGTTGCTCTGATTCATGAGAGTTACAATTCAAGGAATGTCCTTAGATCCATCCTATCCTATGTCGACCCATGCTTTCTTTCATTGAGAACTACACGTGTATGTTCGATGGTCGAACGAAGTGAAACGGCCAAGTGTATCAGGGTAGATGGTCCCATGAGGCACTCCCGCCCATGGCAGCTTAATAATAGACAAACGTCACATGAGCATACATGAAGAGGGGTAGGTATTATGTGATCACAGGTTTTCAGCGAGGGTAGAGATGTTTGGGGATAGTAACAGGCTGGTTACCAAGAGCAGCCGGCCGCCAATCATGGAATGGGGAGTATTTTATAGGAAGATAGGTCTGTACTATTGGTGTTTATTCAGGTTAGGCATTTCCTTGGGAAAAGATTATCAGAAAACAGAGATTCTGCTGGATTATCTTGAGCGGACTCTTGAGGAGCCTGTTTACAATTAGATTTCGGTGAACTTAGGACAATATTAGGTGAGCTAACGTAGTTGATAATCTTATTGGTGTTGCTCACCGCTGGACAGATTCAGCGTTCAAAAGCTGTCTAAGAGGGATTGAGTATATTACGTCTCATTCTTTGTAGAGTCTCTTCTTTGTGACGAAAATCTAGCAGAAAAGACGAAAGTTCAAAATTGATAATTATTAGAACAACCATCTTCTCGATCTGGAAGAAACAGAAGTAAGCAAAAATAACTGAGGTTATCCCCAAATGAGCCCAGAAAGTGTTTTGCCGGGAAAAAAATAATAGATTTATGCTTCCTTACTCGACCGGAGAAATTTCAAGTGAGCCTGAGACTGTACAAATAGTATCTTTAAGAGACGCTCAAGTTTTTAACGGGATAGTACATGATCCGCGCGGGGCTCTAAATCCTGCGATAAAATATCGTTCTAATAGCATAAAGTACTTAACTTTCGCCCGTGATACACGCATATCCTACCCAAGACTTTCCAGTACAATTTCATGCATGCTGCACAAATTTAAATCAGTTTCATAGATCACACTTGTGTGGAAACTGAAGACTCTCTATTGAGCCCACAATATACGTGCCTCAACTCCTGAGGTGGTAGTGGTCTCAATTCATGAGCCTAAATATATCATCGTAGGCAGCCGCGTAATCTTGAATCTAACCACTATCTGCACCCAAGGTCTTCACTTTGTAGGCATCGAGATATATTTCGGGTATTACGACTGAATTTATTTACCGATCAGCAGGGTGATGGAATGTGGGTTGAGGGTTGGGTAGTGTGTAGATACGTGATCAATCAGAATGTAGTTGTCAATTTATAGCTGTCGAGCACATTCGACCGACCGTTTAGGATAATTGAAACAGGGGGGTAAATGTATCACTCGCCACATTAGCACGTGCTATGTCAACACAAAATTTAGTCATACAATTCGCGCTAACTGGATGGTTCTGCTATCTGCATTTCTGTGTTACACCATAGAAAGTGTTGAGCCACTTATTCTAATCGTGTGAGAACAGGAGTTGATATCTAGAGTCAAGATGGCTCGTGTATATGCAAATGTTAACCAGACAGTAAGTCTCGATCAAACCTGTTGCCTGATATGATGTCTCTGTATCGAAATTCATGTTCATGTTCTTGACCTTGGCACCTGTTAATATCTCCTAGATGCCACGTTCCTATTGGGATTACGACTCGGTCAATATCACTTGGGGAGTGTTGGAGAACTACGAGGTTGTACGAAAAATCGGGCGCGGAAAGTACTCTGAGGTCTTCGAAGGGATCAATGTTGTCAACTATCAGAAATGTGTCATCAAGGTTCTCAAGCCAGTCAAGAAGAAGAAGATCAAGCGAGAGATAAAAATTTTACAAAATCTCGCCGGAGGTCCGAATGTAGTTGAATTGCTTGACGTTGTCCGAGACCCGCAGGTGAGCCATTGTCTACTTGAATTTCGTATAAATGTTTTTGTCATTTTATATCTATCTACAATTCAGCATAAGACACGAAGTTTTGAATTCAGGCTTACATCGATTCAGAGCAAGACACCATCTCTTATATTCGAACACGTCAATAACACAGATTTCCGCACTTTATATCCCAAATTCCTCGATTATGATGTTCGATTCTACATATACGAATTATTAAAGGTTGGCCGCGTTACTATAAACATCAGCCGGGCCACTAATACTAATTAGGCATTGGATTTTTGCCACAGTAAAGGAATAATGCACCGAGATGTTAAGCCGCATAATGTCATGATAGATCATGAGAATCGAAAGGTATTAAACCAACGCCAGATAGTTTGATTTCTAACAACAGGTAGTTACGATTAATTGATTGGGGGCTTGCTGAATTTTACCACAAAGATACCGAATATAACGTGCGAGTCGCTTCTCGCTATTTCAAGGGCCCTGAGTTACTCGTAGATTTTCAAGAATACGACTATTCCCTCGATATGTGGTCCCTGGGAGCCATGTTTGCGTCCATGATTTTTCGGAAAGAACCCTTCTTCCACGGGAACAGTAATTCTGATCAACTTGTCAAAATTGCGAAAGTTTTGGGTACAGAAGACCTTTTCGACTACCTAGACAAGTACGAGATTGAGTTGGATGCACAATATGACGATATACTTGGAAGGTTTCAAAAAAAGAGTTGGCATAGTTTTGTCAACTCAGAAAACCAAAGATTTGTCACCAATGAAGCTATTAGTTTTTTGGACAAATTATTACGATATGATCACCAAGTAAATTCCTTGAAACGAAAATCTCATATAATATCTAATATATACTAGGAACGACTGACTGCTAAAGAAGCAATGGCACATCCTTTCTTCCAACCTGTTCGAGATAATGAGGCACGGAATGCAGGATCCAACAGTGGTACTATTGCTAGTTGAAATAACTCACTCGAGGTTTGAAATCACCCTCTCAGCGCAAACCTGATAAATATAGCCTGAGTTAACGTTACCCTGCTGTGCATCTAGCGCTTACTTTTATAACCCTCGCTTGAAGGTTTGAGTACTATGCATGAGGAAATTACAAGAGAAAGTCAATGTCAAGTGGCAAATCAACAACACTCTCGGCAATCGACGATGAACTGGGAATTCGGGGTTAAATGCCCGATTTATGTGCATAACAGGCGTCTTAAGGAGTTTCCCGCAGAGTCGTCACTGATGAACATCATTTTAACGAGAAGCGTGGTTCGGAGTCTCTCCTGAAGTTAAATTTGAGAAGCATTGTTATTAAGGCCATATAATTTTCAGAGGCCGTCTATTGAAACAAATAAACAAACAGCCCTATCAGAAAATCCTTAGGTTAAGACGTTGCTAGCCTCCTTTGTAGTGGCTACCACCTACATTTCGAATTGGACTTCTGAGGTCCAAATTGTCATGATAAATATAACGCCTATTAGCGTCCCTTTCTCTAAAACTTAACCCACGTCCCTTTTGTGCACGATCACTGTAACGATCATCTCGACTGACGTCTTCGTAATTCTTCTGTGGTTTCGCTTCGCTATGTCGAGATCTAACTTCCCAATCCCAGCCATGCTCACCACCTCGTATCCCACCTTTATTTTCCCGCACATCTCTTTTATGTCTATCTACCTTGTGTAAAATTTCCCTTGTTTCCCTTATGGCCGAAGCATTGCTATCGCCTCCTTGCCATCTTAAGTTTCTGCCACCGCGATTACCATTACGATGGTGCCTAAGCCAGTATTCGTCTTTTTTTCCAATTCCAAATGGCATATTTTCTGAGAGGAAGACTGGGATTCTAAAGTTTCGACGTCTGGAATCTTCTTCTCCAGATGTTTGATCTCTTTTCTTATATCTAGATCGCGAAGCCGACGAAAAAGTCGCGTAGCCGGTCGCTGTTGGTAAGTCGTCAGCGACTGATGATTTTTTTATGTCTTTCTCCTTTGAGGATACTTTAGGAGAGGCTCTCTCTGATGGATCAAATCTATGTGATTCGGGATATGAAGTCATTCTATTTCTTGATGTGTAAGCATATGCAGGAAATTTATCATCATCCCCGCTGCTAGAATCCGAGCTAAGTATTTTACTCGTTTTTCTATTCCCCATGTTGGTCCTTCGGAACTGCAAGAGCTCTTCGCTCGTAGCATCGGAACTTGAACTTCTTCGTCTAGTCTGCCTTCGATCAGTTTGGCGGCCATTGTGGTCCAACCTTACTTTATGCCGCCGTGCAGGCGCTTCCTCAACGACAATCTCGTGTATTTCGGGCTCAACTTTCAGGTCCGGGCTCCTCATACTCTCTGGGTTACTTCGTCTTCTACCTCGAGCTCCTGGCGTTCCGAATTCCTCTGACTGCATGTATTTCTGCGACATGTAGCCAGGGTTTGAGCTCGATTTAAAAGGCCCATATCGAGGATCGCTTCGATATGTTGATCTAGGCCGATCTCTTGGAGGCATCTGATCATAATAGTTTTCTTCTCTCCCGGATCCGGGGCACGAGCGAATGTGCGTAAATCCGGATTTTACATTAGATTCAGATCGACTATCTCCATGCTTATCTTCTGCTGCTGCCCACTTCCGCAACTGCCTAGCGCAAATGTCATGCCACTTCTCAATCTCGGGATCGGGCACTGGCGGGAAGGCAGCTGATGGTAGATCCACAGGGAATGGCTCATAAGTATCGGGATGTTTGATTTTAAATAGACGAAGAGATGTCTGAATAAATGGAACATGTTCTTCTGGTCCCAGAAGAATTTCGATACTCTGCCAACGAACAAACCCAGCTATTGTGAGCGAGGGAATAGACGGCGGAATGAAGTGGTCATCTGTAGGGAGAAGCATATGTTCACATCCTATCGAAGTATATATCCATGAAATTGAAGTCGGGGGGACATCAACGAAGAGTGCTATTTGGCATCAGTTTTGAATTTTCGATTTAGAGAGATTAAATCATCACAGTCGTAATTTCCACCAACGGTCTTGTAAAATGCCGCCATTTTTTCTGGCGTAAGGCACTTTTTCTCGACATCGCCAATATTTTCAGTCTATTTGCCATTAGTGACTATTAGAATTTTCTATATGCTGACAAACGGGCACGCACGATATAGATGGCGATCGCTCGTAGCAGTGCATTGAGGATGGTGGTTGGCTGCTTATTAGCTTTGAAGAGGTAACCATAGTAAGCGCTCGCATCGTGTGGTTCCGCCATGGGGGATACTTTTCGAATCAAACTTGCCACTGAGAAAAATAAGAGAAAAGTAAAGACTCGGACGGCGAAGCTAATTGCGCACAATAAGGCCGAGGTGATCCGCAGGCCTGGAGTTGGGCATGAATGCGCTCGTGAGGACGTTCAGGTGCTGGTTCCGCTGTGCTCGTTCGGTCTAGGTACATTCTTGACGATGCGATCTGGCGAAGAGTACTATTTCTCGGTGCATGCTGCCTAGAAATGAAGATGTCATACGGACGGCGGGACGATGTTGCGGTGATGGTCGCGCCAAGGTTGGCTGGATCCTGCGTGGCACGTACGCCCACCGTGTCGCACGTCTCCGCTGGGATGGTGATCCGGTGGACCAGCGTCCGGCAGCTTTCCGGCAGACTACCGCGTTTAATCTGCAGGGCAGTGGTAATGCTCATGCGATCCCTTTCCGCCTTTCCTTGGGACATGCCCGTATTAGTGCGGCTCCTTTGTCTGGAGTAGAGTACCTGTAAATTGAATCATGGCAGAGTAAAGCTCACTCAGGCAAAAGTGGCCGTCACTGTGCATTGGTTCATCACTGATGAGGGATCGGTTTATTTCAGGGTACCCTTAATTACTTGAATTGTTGCAGAATATCGGTATTGAATAAATAGTCGCTTTTCCTACTGACTTAAAGGTAACTAGGGATTCGAAAATACTCATCTTCGCAGGCTAATTTTCTCATACCCTTTCGACATCATGTTCTCAATCTCGCGAATCGAGATGGTAAGGGCTAAGAAACGAGCCCTACATCTTAGAATCTCCACGCTGTCATCAATATCTCACACTGCTTGCACGACATAAATTAATCGGATGGAATGTCATTAGCCATGAAGCATCACTGATTTAACCCGCTGCCCGCTCATCCTTCAGTTTCTCAATCTCACGTAATTGCATCTGCACACTTTCCACCGCTTGTGTGTGAGAAGGTAGATGTGGCGAGGCAAAGCCTGTATCGCACGCAAACAATAGTTCTTTCTGATCATGACGGAATAAAATTTCCGGTCTGGTTTCATGGCAGTCAGTGGGTATTATTGTTCTGGATCACAATTGAGTGCTTACTCCGTTTGATCATCCACCTCTCTCTGAAAAGTCTAGCCCTCGATGGGCTGGACTCATATATATAGAATATCATGAAAAATAATATTGGAGATTGGATTAGTATCGAAGCTTAATATTAAATATGACAGATTGGATGGCAAATACGATATAAAGTGTCTTGTACTCAATAGACCACAAAATTGAAAATACGAAAACCATCTACGTCAACAACCAACATTTTATAATTAAAAAAAATCAGATACAACCTCGCAAAGCGTACCAAAGTCTGAGAAACCACGTACTCCACAGTGACGAAGAAGATGAAGAAGGGGTTATCATGGCTAAACAAGACTTTATCCTAATTTCTTCAGCTTCCCGAAATATGATCAACCAGTCCCACTGGATTCGAACCTGAAATAATCGACACTGGATAAGCGATAACTCAAGGCTTTATAGGCATTATTTGAGAGAACAAGCTTAATAGTGGACTACTAATACACTCGATACACGAATGATTTAAGGCTATCCAGTTCCAAAACTATAATTTAGAGGTCGAATTGTCTTTGAATTTTCAGAGACGCCGTACTGGTGACATGGCTAGAACTGAGAAAGTGTGTAAGAGAGAGATGAGGGAAAGTTTGAATAAAGAATATTGTTTTATATGAAACGTTGGGGTTTACTAACTATCAAGGAGGTTGTACGACTTCTGGAGTGAGGATCAACCTCCCGCTTAACATAAAGGTTGCCGGTTCTTCTGTAACCAATAAATCTACTAAAAATACATTTAACTAACAGTAATACATGTAAGCGCTTAACTCGCTTACATGTATACCGCATGAAAGTGATTGGGCTAAACTCGTGACACTGGGCAGATAGCAAAAGCATAAAAAAATTGGTTTAGGAGACAGATCTGCTTTCTCGTCTTTTCAAGGTCGGTTCTTTCAGAGTTGGCAATAACTTGAATCAAAGAGGGTTTTATGTATCAGAATTAGTACCTCAAGGTAACCGCTGTGAAGGCACGGCTCTTGATACATAAGGATCAACATAACATTTTTGATATTATTGAGCTAACAAGTCACGACTACCTGGCCATCTGGTCATGCAGTGACAACATTTAAATGGCCTTAAGAAAGCCAACTAGGATGGGATAGCCACATATTACTGAGGGTTTCAACTCTTCGAACGTGGTGTAGCACTACCTCAAGGGCATGGCACCTGGCACTCGCAGAAGAATAATATAAATCTGCTGTAATTGCCCTCTTCGAATAAAACTAATACATACAGGCCAAGTCTTCGTTTTCTTTGGAACCGAATTAAAACTCAGTACTCTTATATCCTGGAAGCATCCTCGAAGGTGCAAAAGATGGCGGTAAGGATAACTAGGTTAGATATCATCTTTTGTTTTTGAAACTTTAAAGAGTCAGTCATACGTCTAAATTCATAGACATAATAAGAGCATAATAGGATAGGCAAGATGCAATTCGTTTTTAATATCATTCTTTTAACTACAGGCGATGAATTAAAATCTTCACAAGATATACGCACGTGCAATGAGAAAGATACACTAGATAGACTAAGGAAAGACTGAACCTGCGTTATCTCCAGGTTCCTTCCTCTTATTTATTTCTTGCATGTTATGTGTATGTATTGCTATGAGTTAGTTACATGCAGTAACTATTGATTTCCCTGTATGACCTCATACATCCTCCCTTCTATCATCAAGTCCAAGTCCGATCTTGTTCTACTCCACTGACTGTAAAATATTGAATCTCATGTCGCTCTTAAAAAAGTGAATGAAAGAGCTTTAGGGTTTAGTTTCGATTTCTCTGAATCTAATTCTCCGTCTCTTTATAACTCTATGATTCTAGAGTCTGAATAATTTTCAGGGTTCTCAATTTCGTGTTCAATCTTCTGAGTATAGTGCTTCCTCTAATTGTGATTGCCTGTGGCTGACTTTGGGACGACTTTTGCTTCGACGAGTAGCTCGCTGTTGCATGAAGCGGAAATTTGCTTAACCTAACGCCAAAATCTTGCTGGTCACTCAGCATTATCCTCTACCACCAAAAACCTCACATGAATAGCTTGAGATAGGCGCTCAAAATTGCTAGAATAAGCTTGACCAAAATCTTGGAAAGGTTGAGAGTATTTCTGCGGTCTGTAATGATTACACCCCCTAAAATGATGTGAAGATACTTGGAGCCTAAATATGAGAATTTTTCTTGGTTGCTTCGTCGAAGAATGGCTCTGAGTGATATTTGAAGAAGAATAAAAATCTTCTAGTCTTTAATTCAGCTTCACGAACTATCAGATGGTCCCATAATTCCTAGGTTTGGATCAGTCTTAGCTTTACATGGCTTTTAGTCCACTTCATTCACACCGATTTCTCCGGAGATGAAATAAGAAGGCTAATTATTCCTTCAGCTTATTTATTTGACATCGTTCTTTCAAGTCGAATAATTTTTCATCTTAAAAAGACATTTCGGGTTACTGTGGCTTTATTCTTACTAAATCCAGAGTTTTTTTGCAAAAACTCGAGAGCATTGTGAAAATGAAGAGTTACCCCAAGTTTAGCGTGTCATAGTTGTTATATTTCTATATAAAAATTGTTGCTCAAGACTTCTTCCGATTTCTCTTGATTATTTTTTTATTGACGGTGGTATATAAGGCAAAATGATTTGGACGGAATGCCAGTATTACATTTAGATACATAAGGATAGGAGAGGCATAGATAACACTGAGACTTCGTAAAACCTCCGAAAATTCAATAGGAGTAATGTCTAACTTTTGGGTATTTACAAACTAAATCTAAATTGATAATCTAACAGAAATCTAAATGCAAGCGCAAAATGCAACTTTTAAAGTGCCATATAAACATAGTTCCTCAGACTCCCCTAACCCAATTGATGCACCAATATTATTGTAAAATCAATGCGCCAAACTCTGGACTACGAACCCATTACATGCGTCATGGTGACCTGCATGCACGTTACTGAAAACCCAAAACCCGCAATCTCAAAATGGAAGCCCCATCTAACCCAACCTAACTCCCGTAATCCAGTTCTCACAATCAACACCATAGCAAATGGCGTAGCATACAGGACTTATTACTTATATGATGAAGTTTAAGAGATCCAAATTCAAATTTTGGAGTCTTATCTACATAAAGAGTCGCAGATATTCTTCAATTTTAGAGGGGGTCGAGATCCATATGTCCGGATAGTTTTTTTTTTCTTGGAGTATTGGGTCATCATCAAAATACTATTATCATCGTCAAGTACAGAATATATGTCGGAAGTTGTAGTACGGTCGGATGGGGTTGCTAATGGGGTTGCAAGTTGGGAAGGTAACCGTTTCTTGGAGAAAGATTCCATGTGGTCTACACACAATTCATCTATATCGTCATCGATATTCATCAAGCGCAGATCTCGTTTATTTTTTTTTATCCTTGATGAGACTCGCGGTGAATTCAAGGCATTTCCGTAAATTTTATTTCTTTTAATCGAAGACGGAAGCCGCGGGGAGCTGAGAGCATTTCCATATATTTTATTTCCTTTTGGCATGATTGACGGAGTTCTTTTGGTCTCAGAAGATATAAGCTTAATCTCATTTTCACCTAAACTTAGTTCATCCAATTCTTCTAATTTCAGAGGCAATTTGGAGTTATTGCTGCTGGAGTTTGATTTCGAAAGTGCCTTGAGCGGTGATTTTTCTGCACTAAAATTCGCTGCACGAGTGGGAGAAGTGGGAGAGTTTTGAAATTCTGACAGAATTGCGGGAGATAAATCTGTAATAAAATTTGAGAATCTTGGAAGATCCGTTGCCTGCCAACGTGAGTCAATGTAGTATTTTTTGCTTAGTATAATGTCTTACAAAAAAAAAAAAATTCATATTAGAAGACTTCAATTGGCAAGTGGATTGAGAGAGAGAGTTAGGCGATGATTTTTCGGTGGGACGACTTGCCACACTTGTAGGAGGGGTGTAAGGGTTCTGTAAAGTCGGCTGAGCTTTGGATGGTAAATCTGTGATGAGGTTTGAGAATCTTGGAAGATTTGGTACCTGCCAACACGAGTCACTGTAAGAATTTTGCTCGGAATAACATTTTGCAAAGAAATTCACATTAGAAGGCCGCAGCTGAGAGGTAGACTTTGTGTGTATGTTGGCCTGTGAAGGTGTGGTTATTCGTAGAGTACTAGAGCTTGTAGCAAAACCGTAAGAGCTTTCTTGTGAGTGTTGAAATGTTTCCTTTGAAGGAAGTTGTACTGACTGGTTGACTTGAGCTAAACCTCTTAAGATCAAATCGTCCTCTCGATCATCTTCAGAAAATGTATTGTCCTCGTTGGGACTTTGGAATTCTTTGATCAGATTGAAGCTACTTTCATAACATGATTTATCTTCCTCCACGAGAAATTTACTCGAGCTATCTGAAGGTTCATTTTTACTCTGATGTTTTCGCAGCTTATTCCTATCGCCGGCATCTCTTTCATCTTGCATTCGAAGCACATGCCCATTATCAACCACAATTTCACCCGTAGCTATGTCAATCTCATCGCCGATTCCATCAAAGTCTCTCCCATATTTTTCAAATATCGATTCGAAAGTGGCTTTAAGCTTGTTGTCGAGATGTGCTCTTTTTCGAGCGAGCTCGCTGTAAGAATCAAATGGAGCTTCTTGTTCATCTTCGCTTTCCTCCGTCATCCCAATCGGGGGACGTAAGGGAAATGTATCACGTAAAATGAAACTGTGTGTGGGTTTGTGTGTTGTAACATGCTCTAGAGACTCATATTTTGATGGTAATGGTTTAGTTCTGAATTTCACACCAATACGGAGGAACCTTGTTAGGCTTGGCAAATTTTGAAATTGGTGATTCTAATAATTAGTTAATCCGCCACTCCTAGGTGAGAAGTTGGACGCTTAGATGCAAAATTCACAATTGCTATCAAACTGGTAAACCGCGAAAGTTAATATCCTTTATTCTTCCAGAAGAGGATTTAAAATGTGTAAACAATCCAAAGGATCTAAACATGTTTTGTCAAAAATGCCGCTCTCCCCTTAGACTTGATGGGTCTTTAGAAGACCTCAATCCTGCAGCATTTGACCTACTTGTCGGTAAGTTAAATAGATCACAAATCAATAGGCAGATTTTAACTTTGAGGAGCTTCTACAAATCCGCAGATCAAATGCGTTCCTCCATCTCGACCACCGTACCCACCAGAAAGAAACGAGCTCTACGATAGACTAAACAAGAAAAATATCTCTTCAAAATCTGAGAGACTTTATCCGAAGGGCGATGTTTCCGATTCGTTCAAGAATGGACTAGGAAATCCTGCCATGTCCTTTGTTATGCTGACAGACTCCCAAGTAGCTTCATCTACGATAACTAATTCCTCGGAATGTAAGAAATTAAAGTCCAAGAAAACCGAGGAATCCGATTTGTCTCATAGAAAAAATGGAGAGACTGTGGCCATGTCTCAGGATATGGAAAAGATGTCCCGACTATTTAATATTCTGACATCCCGATCTGATATCGATTTCCCTGTGTGTGTTGAATGTACAGAACTTCTCGTGACCGGACTTCAAAGACGCCTTGAGTTTGTAACGAAAGAAAGAGACACATATGTCGGATTTTTAAAACAGATCAACGCTGAAATCCCAACAGATGAAGAAATACGAGAATCTCAAGAGGCGTTTGATAAAGTAAAATTAGAAGAAGAAGCTGCTATCCAAGAACTCAAAAAGCTCGAAGAAGAAAAGGCTAACCTGGACGATGAAATCGCCATGTTTGAGAATGAGTCCAGAGCTCTTGACATGGAAGAAGAGAAATTTTGGCAAGAAAGAAATGAATTTGCCATGAAGCTGGCTGAATTTCAAAACGTTCGTGATAGTGTTAATTTACAGTATGATCACGATAGTCAGGTGTTAGATAAGCTACAGCGTACAAATGTTTACAACGATACTTTCTGTATAAGTCATGATGGAAATTTTGGCACCATCAATGGACTTCGTCTAGGTCGACTCTCGAATATCCCTGTCGACTGGCCTGAGATAAATGCCGCTTGGGGACATACCGTTCTTCTACTACAGACAGTTGCCGATCGCCTAGGGTTCACATTTGAAGGTTATCAACTCCAGCCTATGGGATCAACCTCTCGCATACTACGTTACGAAAATGTCTCATCAAATTCTCTTAGTCAACGCACATTTTCTACCAGAACGTCAAAAAAGGCCATCTTGGGGCTATATTCTTCTGGTGACATGCCTTTAGGCTTGACTTTCATGCACCGTCATCTTGATACTGCGATGGTTGCCTTCCTTGAGTGCATACGACAGCTAGGTGCTTTTGTTGAATCAGAGACTGCAGGAAGCTCGAGCGCCAGAGTTGCACTTAAATTACCGTACAAGATCGAGGGTGATAAAATTGGGGGTGTAAGCATAAAATTAGGCATCGCACAAGATGATGCATGGAGTCGAGCTTGTAAATTCACGCTGACTTGCTGCAAGTTCTTATTGGCACACGCCAGTAATGTCAACACTACAGCGAGTTATAGGCGAAACCCGTAGGCTCTAGTGAAATGTATCTAGTACTTCCCGTTTTGGGTTCAAGTCTTATATTAATTAAACCTGAAGGACATTGAATTTAAAACACTCCGAGGAATAGATTATGATTAAATAATATCCCTCCCCCATGCCTGCCTCTCTCCCCTCTTATGGGCCGCTACCTCAACTACATTTACCCCTTGAATTAAGAGTTACATGAACCCAACACAATTTATGAATTGCCTTAAATTTTTGTGGCAATATTATTATTAAATTCATACACTAAACAGCTAAATGGAGTTATGTAGAGCATCAGTGTTACAGGGAGAAAAACCTGGCTCTTAAAGTTGAAAGCCCAGAGAAATTTGGAAATTATACATGAATGAACAGAGAAAGTTGGACATGTCCCTACTTCAACGTCAGCAGGTCGCCAGCAAAAGATTATCCTCACGCTCCGTCTTCTGCCAAGAGAAGGTTCGCTTTGCGAAACTGCCCGCGTCTCTGGAGGCCAATTATCCAACGGGCTGTACGTGGAACAAGGCGAGGACTGGAGAGAAGCCGCAGTGTAGAGATATTAGACGGTAGGTCTTCTAGATATTCACACAAGACCCTACGTCGGTGATCCTCTATTGGACAGTCGAGCAGGACGTGTCGCGCGTTTTCCCTTCCAAGACTGCATGGACAGATATCGTCCTCAATTCCCATTACTCTCGCTCGCTTTAAAAACATCTTTAAGCCATTACGGCCTGTTCGAAACTGGACTAAAGCAGAGCTATCGGCCTTGCAGAGGTGTTTATGAAGATTGAGGTTTTTTTTGTCGGGAGGGCAGAGAGCAGCATCCCACCGACGGAATTCCAATATTGGTTGTTTCTCTTCCCATCGACGAACCCAATGGTCGCGCAGGTCCGTCTCCGAGGCAGCCTGGGAGAGCTGAGGCCGAGCGCAACGGGGTGCTCTCTGTTTAGTCCGTCGTCTAATACACGAGCAGAGTAATTCCCGATGCCGAAGTACGTCACTACTGTCCATACAGGTTTGGAAGGAAGCTGCGCAATGTTAGAGGTGAAGATCGAGAGGAGGAATGAAAGTCTCTGAGTGTAATAAGTGGACCGGGGTTGCTTTACATGCACTAGAGATTGCGCGAAGCCATTTTGATTGGATCCGCAACGATTGCTGACGGTTTAGCCCTGGAAAACTAGATGGGGGCAGTATAGGACATGCTGAGCCTAAAAATAGCTGTTTAGAGCTGGCGAGAGGATAAAAAGGTTGGTCTCCAGGTGGATTTCACGAGACGATCGAATACCACGGATTGGCTATGAGCCCGGTCCACAGCATATCTAGCGTGGGCTGACCAGGAGAGCTTCGGATCAAGCAACACTCCAAGGATTTTGACCTCCGTCTCGAGGTGCAGTTCGATTTGATCAAGTCTCAAGGATGTCGAGAGATTGAATTTCCTACGGGACCGGGTGAAATGCATTAGGTGGAACTTGTCGGAAAACTGGTGATCCGGTCAAAGTTAAGTTGTCATCAAATTCGTTATTATTTCCTAAGATGTTCCCATCATACTTAAACTAATATTTTACATGATAAAACTTATGAAACTCCTTCATTGA
>JAATOF010007224.1:0-14133 GCA_013170925.1 Podosphaera leucotricha
ACCTCTCCGCATCGGAACTCAGAACGTTCAAAAAGAACGGCCATACCGCCATCTACGATGCTGCCATCGCCGCCTCCAAGCCCATCACCGAAATCCATTCCACCCTGTTCCAAGTCTTGCAGCAGGAAGTGTTTGAGGCCGTCAAGGCGGGCGACATCTCAACCGTGAACGCCACCCTCGATGCCCAAGACCGCATGGTGCGCTATATCTTCGTGCGCAACATCCTTGCTGACGGGAATCTTGGAGCAGGCTTTGAGATACCAGAGAAGGTACGCACCGCGCTGATCCAAAAATACACATACGACGCCGTGGCGAATGAACTTGGATGGTCCAGAAATCTAGGCGTACCCTTCGACCTCAAGAAGCAGACCATCTTCGCCAACTACCCGGCTCTCAAGGATTTCAATGTGAACCCTGACCGGTGGCTTATGTCATCCTTCGCACAGCTATCACACGACGATCGTGTGACAGCCCTACGCCTGCTGCGCGACAACAACGAAGAGAAATGGCCGCTCTACGCGACCGCCATTGCCGCACTCGAACACATTCCCTGATCGTCTTCCAAACTCCCAAACAATGCATGGCCTTCACAAAAACCCAGGAGAGTTACCCAGCTTGTGGAGCAACCTGGATTGGGGATGAAATCCCTCCAGACATCCGTCATCACTATGGCGTGGCATCCCACTTTCGCCGCTCCATCGGGATCTACGATATGGAACTTGATATGACCATCGCCATTGCCTGCCCTGATTGCGGGGCAATGTTCGACCGCTGGACCGGCACCCGCTTAAACTCAGCCCCCTACGCCAACAAAATGAACTAAGCCATCACGCCCAAGCTTGCTCTTGGCCACGCCTCTGCAGCTTTGTAAGCAATGAATCGAAAGCTTCATAAAAAGCGGAGCAGCTTTCGTTCTCGGGAGCAACAACGTGCCCAACCGGAATTGCCCTTGCCTGTTGAACCAGCGCGTCAAACGCAGGCAGGTCTTCCATCTCCACCAGTACATCCAAGCGGATTACAAGCTGAGCAATCTTTGAAAGCCCACCAAACGGACCAACAGAAAAGCGTTCACACGCGTGATGTCGGTCAATCGAAGATGCAAATCCTACCGCTGCACCCAGCATCGTTCCGGCCAGAGTATTGAACCCAAACCTCTCATCGCGCCGAGTCCAAGCGTCAGCACCTTCACCAATCGCGTCCGCCATTTTCTCAAGACTGTAGATCAACACCTCGTCGTCCACACGACGGGGCAGCATGACGCCTCCCCGCCATGCGGCCCGTTCAACCACCGACATCCGTTGCTCCACCCGTGCCTGTTGCTTGCGCAGAGAGGCGCGCAATACCTCATCACGCACGCCTTGCTGCTCGGCCACCACCATCATCAAGACCTGGAACAGCCCGTTGGCGATCGTGGCGTGATGGGCAGGGTCCGACCAGCTCAATCCAGTCGTCGCATATCGCTCCGGGTTTGTCCGAAACAGTCCCGCGCGCTCAGTGTCATTCAATGCAATCACTTTCGTTAAGCCCACTTTGTATACTTTATTAGTATGTTTTTATCAACTTCCTTTCCGCCCGCGCGGCTCGGAGCGTGCGCCTAAGCCGGCCTCGCCACCCCGCAAGGCTTCGCCTCGCGCTTCCGCGCGCCCTTTGGGTGCAGGGACCCCGGCGCGCCTCGGCTTCCAGGGGCGCACGAGCCGCGCGTTGGGTGCGGCTTGAACAAGGAAGCACCCCATGACCAGAAAGCCACCGATCGACGTCTATCAACAGGTCACTGACACCATCATCAAGGCCATGGAGCAAAGCGATGGTACGGTTGCAATGCCGTGGCAGCGGTCCGGCCTTTCAACAAGCATTCCCAAGAACGCCTGCACCGATGCCTTCTACAATGGATGTAATGTCATTGGGCTTTGGTGCGCATCCGAGGTGAACAACTACCCTGTTTCCCTCTGGGGATCTTACAAGCAATGGCAATCCCTCGGTGCACAGGTGCGCGGCGGCGAGAAGGGAACGCTCATCGCGTTCTACAAGCAGTTCGATGTCACGCCGGAACCCGAACAGCCAGACGATGACGGGAAGCGCTATGTGGCGCGCGCAAGCTACGTGTTCAACGTCAGCCAAGTTGACGGATACGATCACGAGTTACCGTCCCCGATGCCGCCCCTTGAACAGCACGAAGCCGCCACGCGCCTCGTCAACGCGACCGGCGCTGTCATCCGCTACGGCGGCGACCGCGCTTATTACGCAAGTGGATCTGATCACGTCCAGATGCCTGACGACTTCCGCTTCCGTCAGAGCGACCCCGTTGAGCGCACAGCCGCGCACGCCTGCGTCATGTTCCATGAATTGGGCCACTGGAGCGGTGCAAAACACAGACTCAACCGCGAGTTCGGAAAACGGTTCGGGGATGACCAATATGCGGCCGAAGAAGTTGTTGCCGAACTGACAGCCAGTTTTTTGGCGGCGCAGCTTGGCATTTCATCGGTGCCCCGCGACGACCACGTCCACTATATCAAGCACTGGATCGACGTGATGAAGAAGGACAACCGCGCCATCTTCACCGCCGCTGCCAAGGCCTCAGAAGCCGCCCGCTACCTCGCTGGCTTCCTCCCGAAGGAGGTGGCCAATGCAGCGTAAGCAGTCCACCACCTACGAAACACTCATCTGGCGCGGCGTCACCTGCCGCATCACCACCACCCACGATTGGCGCATCGAGGGCTGGACGGTCATCACCCTTCGTTACCCCGAAGACGTGCCGTTTCCGCTGGGCGTGCGCGGATACCTGCGCCATGGCCTCGAGCAGAAGGAGCTGGATGCCCATGGCGGTGCGGTCAGCTACTTCAAGGCGTGGGCCGATCGCGATGCCGGCAACCCTGCCTATGCCATTGCCGTCGCCAAATGGAAGCAGGGAAATCTATTCAAATAGCCCCTTGAAATAATCAATCACAGCCCCACCATGTTGATACCAAGGAAAGCAACATGGATGACCACGCCTTTAGCCGACAGTCACGCTCACGAATATGCCCTGCACGCATTGGAGCTTCTGATCACTGCAAAAACTATGCTTTCACACGCCCACAGTGAGTGCTCGCTTGAACCCACACCCGATGAAATTGAACTGATCGAGGCAGTCCGGGCGGCACAGCTTGAAGTCCACAAAGTCATCTTCAGGGTTGGGCGCATGATGGACCGAGCCGCCATACCGGACAACATAACCAACCTCATCTACCCAAGGGAAGCTGGAGCCCTGCTCAAAGAACTCAGCCAGGAACCGAAGATCACGATCTTTGACCGCGACTAATCCAACGGTCACCTCGCACCGGGGCCGCCACAGCGGCCCATTTTTGCGCTTCCACTCCCAAACGCCTCTGAGAGCTATTCCTAGCGGGTCACCAGCATCTAGGTCCCCCACTCTAGGAACCTGCTGTCATAATCACGTCAAAGGCCGCTGGTTACGCGTCAGGGGCATCTACGCCCTCACCACTGCCCCAATCCCCCATCAAACGCGTGATAGCTTTCCCGGCCGGTTGCGCTAGGATCGCCCCATTGCCGACTACCACGGGGGGTTTGGTGTCGTGTTCACCCGCATATTGAAAATCGTTTCAGGTATCGCCGCCGTTGCCGCCTTGGGCGGCCTCATCTACCGCTTCCGCCTCTGGGAGCGCGACTGGAGCACCATCGATGACGGATGGGCTTCACTTATCGGATCTGCCATGGGGTCGTTCCTTGCAGTAATTGGCGCGCTGTATGTCAGCAAAGCCGAAGAGCGCCGGAAGAAGATGGAATTCGAGGAATTCGTAAAGGTGGCCGTGCAGAACCTCGCTCTGCAGGCGTCATACCTCGAGGCCATGGCAAGAGAACCACATAAGATAGCCCCATCGCCAGAAACTCAGCAGTCAATAATCTCAATACCGTTGCGTTCACTAACTGACGCGCTCGCAGTGTTTGAACGGGAAATCGCCAACTCCAAAGACGGGACATACAAACTACGCCGCAGCATCGTTGGCCTTGATGCAATGTTGGCAGAAACCCGGCATCTGCTCAGCCTTGATATTCAGCCAATTCATTCACTCCATGCTTGGCACACCGGCGCATATCAAGTTCGCTACCATGCCACCTCATTCTTAGAGGCGTACAAATGGTACGTCCCTACTCCCTCTACCCACCACATCGGTGAAACGATCAAAGAGATTATCACCACGTGGCGCAGCTGGAATATACCCACAAATACCAACGCCCCACCTTCCGTGAACATCGGCAATTCCCAGCTCCATACCTCTCAAAGCGCCCACGCCTGATACACGGCCGCCCTCGAGGAACGAGCCTGAAAGGTATCGGCGCAGCAAAGGTGGAATGATGCCCATCTTGATTGATCATGGGCAGGCGCACAAACAGCATTCCTGACGTGGTCGCCTATACGACCTCGTTCAGGCACGTACCGGCCGGAAGTTGGGCATTCATTGTCGAAAGTGTTCGCTTGAAGAGATTGTATGTAGGTATGAATACCCGCTTCACATCAAAATCATGGTAGTGCATGCGTGCCAGCGGATTTACCGCGTCCAAGTGGATTTTATCTCGCCGCGCTGTCAGGCCCTCAAACTCAGCAAGCAACAAAGCCCGATCAACCCGGTTTAGGCCAGAAAAGCACGAATTCAGTATTGCAGCCCGCCACTCCGGCGCTCTTATTCGGCTAGCGGGATTAACCTGCCGCCCGGCCTGTCGATCCAGATGCCTTTTCAAGTGTGAGCCAATACCTTCCAAGATTGAATGGCACAGAACCACATGCTGATGGATTTTAAGGACAAGGACGCACACGTGAAGGCTCGCGTGATTGTTATTCCGCATCGTATCACAGCGATGCAGTAACAGCGCTGTTTCAAACTCCAGTAACTGCAGCCTGTGTCCCAGATTCGACGACAGTACATGACCGAATGCATACCCCGGCGTATGCGCGCGATGTAAATCGCGAAGATAGGCACGCCAGACGTCCACAGCATTGGGCTCCTCAAACCCCAATCTTAGGTCTTCCTGAATCCTATCTGGCGAGACGGCATGAAGTCTCATTTGACAGTCCCATGGTTGGCTTCACCCCAATTCTAACACAATACAGCCAACTGCACGAAGCCTAAGCATTCCGTTTTGCGTATTCTCCTTGACGGAATAGTTGCATAGCCCCATACTATAGGGGTGATAAGAAGCTTTGCCTGCAAAGATACCGAGCGCCTGTGCAACAACGAACCGGTACGCAGGTTCGGTGCTTTCGAACGGCAGGCGCGCCGGAAGCTCCAGCTCTTGGAAGCTGCCGTGCGCCTCGACGATTTGAGGATACCCGCCGGGAACCGGCTGGAAGGCCTCAAGGGCGACCGCAAGGGCCAGCATTCCATCCGCATCAACGACCAATGGCGTCTCTGCTTCCGTTGGAACGATGGCGCGGAGAATGTTGAGATCGTGGACTATCACTAAGGAAAGACCGCACCATGAGCCGCAAACTGACACCAATCCCACCAGGCGAGATCCTCGCCGAAGAGTATCTGGCACCGCTCGGCATCAGTCAGAACCAGCTGGCACGCGACATCGACGTGCCGGTGAGCCGTGTATCAGGCATTCTCAACGGCAGCCGCGCCATCACCGCCGACACCGCACTGCGCTTCGGCAAATATTTCGGCACCACACCTGACATCTGGCTAAATCTTCAAGCCCAGTACGACCTGCAGGTCGCGAAAGCCAATACCTGGCCGGACATCGAGAACCGCATCCGGCCGCATGGCGGGTTCAACAAAACGCGCCAATCCCGGTAAAATCCCAATGAGCCGAAACCGACGAGCTCTACCGCCTTGTGCAAGTTCACAAGCTAACCCAAACGCACGCCGGAGACCTCATGGGCATCAGCCAACCCGAAGTAAGCAGGCTGTTCAAAGGCCGCTTCCGTGAATACTCCATTGACCGGCTCATCACATTCCTCACCGCCTTCAACCAGGACGTTGTGATTTCCGTACAGCCACGCGCCTCTTCGAACCTCAAAGAACCTGGACACATTTCCTTCAAAGCAGCCCTGCCCTAAGCACCCCTACACTGACGCCCTACTCACCGGTTTCCGTACACTCACGCGCACCTCTGCAATCTTCCCATCCACCCGTTGTGCGGCCCGCACTAGCTTATCCATGTAGTGCGCTTCAATCCACTTCTTCAGAAATGCCACCGGCACCGACACGAACAGCACACCGTGCTCATACTTCTCCACTTTCATCGCGGCGAACCATGAATCGTACCGGTCTTCGCCTATCTCTCCGATAAGCCCGCGCTTCAATAGCTCCACCCGCGCCCAGCTGAACGCCGGTTCTCCCAACGACTTACCCGCCGCCGCAGCACCGACCGGCACCGATGTTGCAATTGCTGCTGGCGCAGCAGCCACGCCACCAATACCTGCCAATACTCCCAATAATCCGCGCCTCGAAATATCCCGCATTGCATCCTCCATCCGTAAAGCCCGGATGCTGCAGGCCGACTGTGGCGCTTTTCCTGCCGACCCGCCCGGAATCCAACGTCACGCGCAAAGGGTAGCGCCGGTTGTCGGGCGCGCCAAGGGCCGCGCGGTTCCCGCGCGCCTTCGGTTCCGCCGCAAGCGGCTCCAGCCCGGCACCCCCTCAAGCCCGGCGCTTGCGACCTTGCGTGAGCCGCAATGGGCGGCTCGATCAACAAAAGGAGAGCCACACATGCAAGCGCTGCTCATCGACCCCACGAACCGAACCATTACCACCGCCGAGCTGCCCGATACCGGCGACAAGCTACCCGCCATCTACAAACACCTGCAGTGCGACACTTTCGATGCCGTCACACTTCCCAATGGCGATGCGCTGTACGTGGACGACGAAGGCCTCTTAAAACCGCTGCAGCATTTCTTCGCCGTGCGCGGAATGCCCGAACCCTTCGCCGGCCGAGGACTGGTTGTAGGAACAGATAGTCGTGGCCGAAGCGTTACTCCGGCCATTACGCAGCAAGAGCTCTCAGGCCACGTCAAATTTATTGAGCTCATCACCAAGCAAATCGCCATCGTGCGTGACGCAACCAACCCCAACGGCCAGGAACGCATTCTGCCCCTGAACCACATACTAAAAACCCTTGCGACCGAGGCCGACGAATGCTGACCCCCGGCCTACTCCAAAGCGCCTTCCTCCGGGCCACGCAATCCATGTTTGGCGCGGCGCAACGCTGGCAGTCTGATGCAGTCACCGGTCTGACCGACCAGCAGCTAGCCTCGCGGCTGGCCTATGAACTCGGCTCATACGGTGGTTCCAGCGCGAATGGCTTGGATGTCGAGTACACGGCAGAAGGGTTGCGGATCTGGGCAAGCGACACTGGATTCGTGCGCCGCACGAAGGACCGGCCAGCCCTACAGGGCCAAGCAACGATCAGCTTCGCACGCCACGTCTACGGCATTGCCAACCCTGCTGATGGCCAGATGAAGCTCTTCTAAGGGCACAACCGGCGCAATTGGCCCAAATACCTTTCCACAAATTCACGATCAGAAACGGCAGCCCAGAGGATCGCTTCTGCGGTGTCATCCTTGCCGCATGCAGGCCATTCGTATGTCATCGTTGGAAACTGCCGCTTGAACATCTCTTCCACCAACGCGCGGCAACCCTCGTTGCTCTTAAGGTAGATCCGGCACGCCTTAAACTCCCGCCACCCCCGATCGATACCCCACAGTGGCTCCGGAACAATCACAGAAGCGGCCATCAAACTACCCAACATGAAATTCCAATACCCGCACATGCAATACCTCTAAAAAGGTAGACCCATGGCTCGATAATGTGGCCGCTATTAGAGCCGGCAACCATCAGACACAACAAAGGCCGCACCGAGATGAAGGCGGCCTAACAGGAGTAGCTCCACCCGGCCGTTCATCCGGGCTTAATGGCTTATCGACTATCGTCCAAACCTTCCTGACTCCTCGAGCCCCACCAGCCTTCCTCAAGTGCCCGCACTGCAGCTTCGCATTCAGGATCATACCGCGCGATGATGCGCGCGTTTGCAGACTCCCTTTCTGCCTCTTCTCGTTCTTCCTGCTCGCGTTGCCAGCGAACGTAATCTGCGACCGACCAAGGCACACTCAGTGCAGTATCGTCGTATCGGTCCTTAAACTTGCTCATCAAATGCCGTCTTACAGACCGACAGGGTATTTACAGCTGTCCCACGACGTCCAGCTTCGCGCAATATATGGCGCGCACCCCTGTCACCAAGGTGCAACGCTCACGACGGCCACCTCCCTCTCTCCATAGTTTCGACCAAAACCACCCCTCTAGGTACCGTATGTTTTAAGCGTACCCACAGGATACTCCATGAAACCTATTACCCAGCGTTCCAATACCCTTTTAAACGGCCTCCTCCTTGGATGGAACAACGCTCAGACCTCAAAATCTGCAACTCCCATTTGGGATACCTCCCGCGAAGGCCACCTCATCACCATTGCTCCCACCGGTAGCGGCAAAGGCGTCTCCTGCGCCATCCCGGCGCTGATGACATGGCACGGCCCTGCAATTGTCGTAGACCCGCGCGGTGAAAACTACGCCGTGACCGCCGCACGAAGACGTGCCATGGGCCACATCGTTCACCGACTCGACCCGTTTCAGGTCGCGGGCGGCGACGGCGGAGACAGCCTGAACCCCATGGACCTCATCGACCCGCACGCCGATGATTTTGAAGATAACGCCGCCGTCGTCTCCCATCTCTGCATGCAAGGAGGAAGCCTGGGGCACAGCGACCCGTTCTGGGACGAACGCGCCTCCCACTTGGTCATTAAGACCATTGTCGCCCTTTTCAACCGCATGCAGCGGCGCCCGACACTTGCCGATGTCCAAGACATCATCAAGAGTGCCACATCCACCGAATCCCCGCTGCAACAGGTATTTCTTTCGCAACAATCACCCAAAGTGGAGCGCCTCACACTTACCTCATTGCTCAACACATCAGAGTTCGCATCCGGCCGAACACTCTGTTCCATTCTCGCCGCCGCAAACTCCCACCTCGGGTTTCTTCGGTCCCCGGCCGTCCATGCTTCGCTCACCAGCAGCACCATCCAGCTGGACGACATCACCGCAGGCGCGATGCAAACCATCTACCTCATCATCCCACCGGACAAACTGATCAGCCACGGCAAGCTTATCCGCCTCTGGATCGGGGTTATGCTGGCGGCAATCTCTCGCCGCAGACGCGCCCCTTCCCAGCCAACGCTATTCCTCATCGACGAAGCCGCGCAGCTTGGCGAAATGAACGAGCTCCGCACGGCGCTAACGCTCATGCGCGCCTATGGCATGCGCGTCTGGCTGTTCTTCCAAGACATGTCACAGCTGCAATCGGTCTACAGAAACGATTGGGAATCCATCATCAACAACTGCAAGATCCAGCAGTTCTTCGGCGCCAAATCTCCGCAAGCAAGGAAATCTCTCCAAACTTACCTCGGAGATAGCCTGCCCTTGGACCGTCTCACTGAAGATGGAATGGTTCTCTTCAACGGTGAAACGCTAGCGACTGTGCGCCGCCCCGATTACCTTCACGATCCCCTGTTCAATGGGTTGGCCTCGCCACACCCTTTCCACCAACAACAACCCGATCTCACGCTGCACTAATGCAAAACGGCGGGGCCTTATTGGACCCCGCCGTTTTGTTTTCCCTGAAGCGCCGCCTACGGCCGCTTTATCAGCAGATCGTCCAGCTTGTTCCCGCGCTTCTTCAAGTAATCCCGCATCCACGTTGGCTGCATGCCGCGCCCTGCCCACGTTTCGCCCGTCTGCGGATGGCGATACTTCGGCGCAACTTTCACGCCCTTCTTCGGTGATGCACCCCTTGCCGGCTTCACCGCATCGCCCACCAATGTCTCCCTACGCGAGGCAACGCCGCCGCGCAGTTCCGCGATTTCCCTTTCAAGTTTGGAGATGCGTGCCGCCTTCGACGTTTCCAGCGACTTCCCGAGATCATCCAAAACAGACTTCTGCACCTCAAATGCCAACCCGGAAAACCAGCGCTGCACCTGAGTGCGATCCACCGAACGTGCGGCTTTAGCCATGGTATCGTACCTTTTAGGAATACTCATATGAAGCAGACATATAGGGCAGCCTGCTCACCTATTCCAGCAACTTCCACGAATTCACTGAACAATCTCTATGCTCAAATCGGACATACGCTGTGGACAGACCGCACCCAAACACTTGCCGTCACCCCGAAGCTTAACCAACATAACTCTATGTTTTAAGAGATTCATCCAGGCGGGTTTGCATGGCCGATACCGAACATGGTCCCCAAGACCCCTTCGAGCGACTATCAGCCTATGAAAAGAAACTTATCCTCTCGATGCCGCCAAGCTGGTCTGAGCGGTACCGCATGCGTAACCCGCGCCTCACCAATCCAGAGCGCGAAAATCTCCTCCTAACCATCCTGATCGAACGAAGACGCCTCTACGAACGGTGCTTCAAGCAAGCCTGTGCCGGAAGCGGTGTAGACCCCCCCACCATGCGCAACCTCATGTCCGAAGACAGACTGCGCCGCTATCAGCCGCTGTTCAACGCGGCCGTATCGGCCACCAACGACCAACGCATGAAAGACGACAAAAACGATTGGACGTTGCGTCAGGCCGCAGAGAACCACCGCCGCGACAAGATGGGGCTTCCGCCGCTCACTCCTGAAGAGGACTACCAGCGCCGCCAAAATCGCCGCAAAATACGGCGCATCTCCCTATGAGCAACCAGGTCGCCCGCGGATACCAACGGCTTGTTTCCCAATCCAATCAGCCCCTGCCAAACCCCCTACATGGTTTGTCAGCCTTTGAACGCCGCAAGATCCTGCTCATGCGCCCAACGTGGTCTGAACGCCACCGCATGTGCAAACCCAATCGAAGCAAAGAGGAACGGCTGGATACCTTGCTCGACATCCTCTTCGAACGGCGTCACGCCTACGATGTGGAATTCCATGCGCGCTGTAAACAAGTTGAGCTCGAGCGCGCCAACAACCGCTACCTCTATAACGAGCAGCACCTGACGCAATTCAAACCCGCCATCTCGACAGCGCTCAAAGCCGTTCAACTCCAGCGCGAGGAACAAGACGCACGGGAACAGCACATCCGGCAGGAATACCTCCGTCAACGCGCCGATCGCCAGATGAACGCACCTGAGAAGAAACAGAAGCGGAAGAAATCCTTGGGGCTGTCACGATGACCTCATCCGACCCGTTCGCCAGCTGGAGCGAGGACTACAAAGCGGAACAAGCTGCAATCACAGCCGGACATGTATATCAACTTCGCCGGAGCGAACACGAGGCCACCCGCCACCTGAAGGAAGCTCTCACCTATTACCAAAGCGAACAGTGGACCGCTGATGGTGTGGAAAGCGAAGCGTTAGACACGCTCATCAACACCCTTCGCCAAAATGCAGAAACAGCGGCGTGTCTGCGCCAGCAGGCCGAAACGACCCTCGGAAGGCTCCTCCACAGTCAACGCCCCTATGAGGACGCGAATACCCTTACCCAACGCCACAACGACATGGTGCGCGCCGCCCGTCCTATCGACGATCAGCCGGACACCGTGGAACCCACGCCTCTTGAAACCTTCCTAACATCGCGCAAGATCGACAATCCAAAGCCCGCCATCACCAAAGCAAAATCCAAAAAGCGCTCCCTCACCCTCTAGGCTGCCTCCAGCATATCCTTGCGGTTTGAACCCTCCTGAACGATACGCATATCCTCAGCTGGATAAGGCCGCGCCAAACCAAGTGCCTCCTCCTCGCTTCCACGCAGCCACTGCTCAAACTCTTCGTCCCGCGTAAGAAGCACGGGCATCCGCCCATGCTCTAACGCAGCAGGGAGGGAGTTGGGCGACGTCGTAAGGAACGCGAAAACCCGTTGCGTGACGTTCTCGCCGTCCTTCTTCACGGGCCCGGTGTAATCTTTCCAGATGGCAGGAAACGCGCCCAGCGGTCGCGCTTCTCTATTGGACCGCAAGGCGTGCCAAATCCAAGACGCAGGCTTTCCAATGGGCTCGCAATAGCTCGAGAACGGTACAAGCGCGCGGCGTTCTTTGAACGATGACGTCCAAAACCGATTGCTGAGAATGGTATCGTCGCGAACATTCCCAACTCTGCTTGGGGCCCTTCCCGGTGGCCTACGAACGAAGCCCCAGAACGCTTCCTCCAACATGCGTTCGCCATCCTCCGCAACCCTGATGATCGGAGCTTGGTAGCCGGGAAATATCGCAGACTTTGGTTCGAACCACGCGGTGCGGTTCTCTTGCAATTTGAACCGCATCATCACCGTCATGCGGTCTTTGGTCTGGGAATACAGGTTACACATTTCGCCTCAACCGGTAGCCAACACCTGATGCTCATTCCTTGCTTCTGCATACGCCTTCCGTAACTCGGCCCGAGCTTCCGGAATTTTCTTCCTCAACGCTGCAACCTTTTCGTCGGCTTCCCGCGCGCCACGTTCATACTGTGCCCAGCTCTCAAGATTGGGATTTCGCATCTTCCGATGCGCAAGCTCCGATACTTTCAGTCTGTCCCACTCTCGTTCCGCCTTCTCCAAATCCTTTTCAGCGCTTACCAGTGCAGCCAACATAAACGCGATGTGCTCATCAACAGGAACGCCTCTGTAGACAGTGCCATCCTCTGTTGTATCCCACCATGCAACGTCCAGCGGCCACCCCCACTCCTTTGCCAATTTTTGCGCCTTGGCCAGCGTGTCGGCTTCCCAAGCATCACTCCCAAACATTGGATCAAGCTGAGGCCGTGTTTCATAGCGCTTGTCAATTTCCACCAGATCTCGGGCACAGGCCGCCCATTCATCCTTCATTTGCTGCTGGATTTCCTTCTCCACCTCATGCGCAACGTAATCCCGATCCTTAATGGCATCCTCGATCCTCTTCAGCGATGAAGCCACCTCATTAGTAGTGCCCTTCAACTGCGCCAATCCGACAACCATTAAACCTGCGATAAGCCCTAAAAACAGAGTTGCTAAATCCATAGAAGCCTCCCGGCGCAATCACTTGCTAGACCCGTAAAAGATCTTCCCAGCGTGTCGTATAGCGCGGAGACAGGTGCTCCGCCCGCATCGACCACCCCTTCATCACCCCACACGCAGCCATCTTGAGGGTATCCCGGCCCCACTCCCGGTTTACCCGATCCAACGCCACCATCAAGCGCCGGTCACCTTCACTATCCCCATGCGCCCACAGGTGCTTCTGTTCCATCCCCGCGCATTCGAAGTCATCCAGCAGGATACCCGCCTTCGCGTAACGGAACCCCGGCCGGTAGATTTCCTGCAAGGCCTGCAACGCCGCCTGAATGAGTTTTGGAGTGTTAGATGACGCCACGCTCAAACGGACCAGCGCAGACGCGCTGTATTGTCGTTCCGTCTGTCGGAAGGGATTCGTGTGGATAAAGGTCGTTACCGTACCGGCCGTCAGGTGCTGGCGGCGCAACTTCTCCGCAGCCCGGCTCACAAATGAAGCCACCGCTTCCTCAAGTTCCGATAGTTCCGTCACCGGGCGTCCAAATGACCGCGACGCCATGATGCTCTTCGCCGGCCGCGTTGCATCCTCGATCTGAAGGCACCGTTCGCCGCGCAATTCACGGCCGATGCGTTCCACGACAACGCCCCCTTCCTTGCGCAGCGCCTCCGGCGCCGCATTCCGCAAGTCTAGGGCGGTGCAGATCCCCAGCGCACGAAGGCGCTTACCCAGACGTGTGGCCACACCCCAGATGTCCTCCACGTCCAGCTTGGATAGCGCCATGTGCTGCACCTCGTCTGTCAACAGCGCCCGCACGCCGCCGGATGCAGGCTCCTTCTTCGCACTCCGGTTTGCCAGCTTGGCCAGTGTTTTCGTCGGCGCAATGCCGATCGATACCGGTATGCCGGTCCACTGCAGGATGGTGGCCCGCAGGTCACGGGCAACCTGTTCCTCCCTGCCGGTCATCCCCCCGAAATCTACAAACGCCTCATCGATGGAATACACCTCGATACCCGGCGTGAGTTTCCGCAAAATCGACATAACGCGATTGCTCATGTCTCCATAAAGCGCGTAATTCGAAGACCGGATAATCACCCCGGATCTCTTCCATGCTGCGCGGTGCAAGTGCCACGGATCACCCATCT
>JAATOF010007227.1:0-16052 GCA_013170925.1 Podosphaera leucotricha
CATGAAGCTCGGTCTCATGATCCATGATCCCGAAGAAGAGCACGACTGCTTTTCGGACAACACCCACACCTCGCACTACGGGGACGTAGTCGGCATTCGCAACGTGTATTTCGGAAGCTACAAGCGCACCGACGGCAGCGTGGTTTCCGGGCCGAGTGTTTCGGATCTCGTGAAGGACAATTCGCCGGAAACGGATGCGCAGGTGCGTGCAGCTCTCGACAAGACGTTGAGCAAGATGACGGCCCTCGTGGACCGCGCTGAAAAGGTCGAGCACTACGACCAGATGATCGGACTCGGCAATAAGGAAGGAAACGCCGTCATCCAAGCGGGTATCGATGCGCTTGTCGCGCAGGCGAAAGAACTCGAACGGGCCATTGCCGTTCTGGATCTCAAGGACATCAAGTTCCAGGGTTCGGACAGCCTCGACGCGCCGGACGCGGTTGGTGGAGACAAGTAGGCGGCTGACTGGACCGCATCAGAACCGCCGCGAGAGACCCGCGAAAACGTTGAGATCATCGGCCGCCTTCGTCACTCCGACGTTGGCACCTGCGTCGAGTTGCAGGTCATTGGTGACGGCGTAGGTGATACCGCCATCAAGGGTCACGATCGTCTCCGCGCCGTTCTCGACGCTGCGCTCGATGTAAGCCTCGACGTACATGCCAAGCCGCTGTGTAAGCTCGAAGCTCACGGTGGCGGAATTGATGAACACCGGCTCGTAGCCTTTGCCATCCTCGCTTTTCAGGATGTCGATCTCGGTCATCAGTCCAAGCCCCATGCCGTGGCCGAGGTCTACTGCTAGCGGCGCGATCAATCCGCCTTCCACATCGTTGTTGAGGCTTGCCAGGGTGTTCGTCGGCACCTTGAGGAATGGCATGAGCGCGAATGCGGTCTTGCCGCCGTCGTTGCCCCACACGTTGTGTTTCAGCCGCAGGGTAACATCTCCGAGGCCGTCTTCTTCATCGACGACGCTATCAACCGAGGTGCGGCTATGGCTGAATGCGCCGTAGACAATTTGCATGTCCGTGTCGTGCGTCAGGCCCATCTTGAAGTTGAACGGCATGACATCGAATGACCGTGTCGTCTGGCCGTTGCGACTGTCGCGGGTGTAGGCGACCAGATCCGTCTCGATCTGAAATCTCCCAGCGTCGACCGTGTAAGGGCTTTCCGTTTTGTCGGGGCGATCCGTCGACATTTCGCGCAATTGGGCGTTAGGCGTCGGCTGGAAGAGCGAATATTGTTTTTTGTCTGCGGCCGAGACCGATGTCGCGGACAACACCACCGCGCCAATTGCGAGATATCCCGGCCGCAGTGCCTGCATTGCCAAATCCTTCTTGCGATCTATTCCTAACAAGGAATTGCACGCAGGCGAGAAGAGAGCAAGCCTTTTGCAAACGATTCTCATTTAGCACAAAAATCGTCCGCGCGCTGGAGACTCTGACGTGCGTCAGTCAGAGGGGCCGTCTTGAAGTCGCAGGCGCGGCGTATTAACTGGCCTCGACGCGCAAAATCCGCTTGGCTCCCGCGCGACATTGCACACCGCGCCCGCTTGCGCAGCGGACGCCCCATCGAGGTCGATACGACGTGATGTTGAGCCGGGCGGGGATGACTTTCTGGACGGTCGTATTTGCGGCAGTCGTGCCGCTTGCCGCCGGGACCATCTCACTCATCGCGGCGCCGGTTGCGGAGCCAGGCGGCCTGGAAGCGGGCGAAGAATTTCCCGGTGGCTCAGCCACGTCGCGTGAGGAGCTTTTCGATCGCGATGCCTTCTCGCACTTCTCAAATGGCATCGGCTTCGAAGGGGAGTCGAAGTTCAAGATCGGCAATGCGATCTTTCGCCGGCTCTGGGTGGCGGCGCCTTCATCGACCAGGGCCTCCGATGGGCTCGGCCCTCTTTACAATGCGCGCGGCTGTCAGAACTGCCACTTGAAAGACGGACGCGGGCGGCCGCCAACCGCCAACTTCCCGGACGAAAGTGCCGTCTCGATGTTTCTTCGTCTTTCCATCCCGCCGGAGACCGATGAGCAGAAGAAACTGCTCGCCGAGCGGCGCGCGAACGTGATCCCCGATCCCACCTATGGCGAGCAGTTGCAGAACATCGCCATAAAAGGGCTCGACGGCGAAGGGAACATGCACATCACGTACTCGGACGTGCCGGTGACCCTCATGGACGGCACCGTCGTCACGCTGCGCAAGCCCATCTACTCGGTTACGGATCTCAAGTACGGTCCGCTGCATCCCAAGATCATGATGTCGCCTCGCATTGCGCCGCCGATGATCGGGCTCGGCCTCGTCGAGGCGATTCCCGAAGACGCGATCCGCGCCAACGCCGATCCCGACGACACGAACAGCGACGGCATTTCGGGTCGGACCAACGAGGTGTGGTCGCTCTCCCAGAACAAAGTCATGCTCGGTCGCTTCGGATGGAAAGCCGGGGAGCCAACGATCATGGACCAGAGTGCGGCCGCGGCGGCGGGCGACATCGGCCTATCCAATCCGCTCGTGCCGCGCCCCGCCGGCGATTGCACACTGGCGCAGGCGGCCTGCCTAGCGGCGCCGAACGGAGAATCAGAGCAGCAGGGCGGATTTGAACTTGGGAAGGAACTGCTCGACCTCGTCGTGTTCTATTCCGAAAACCTGGCCGTGCCCGCGCGGCGAAATCCGGCGGACGCCACAGTCATCAAGGGGAAAGCGCTCTTCAACAAATCGGGGTGCGCGAGCTGCCACTTCCCGTCGTTCACGACCGGTGAAGCACCGGGACAACCGCATCTCAGCAACCAACGGATCTGGCCGTACAGCGACTTCCTGCTGCACGACATGGGTGAAGGGCTTGCGGATCATCGGCCGGAAGGGCTCGCCGACGGACAAGAATGGCGGACCGCACCGCTGTGGGGAATCGGCCTCACCGAAGCCGTGAGCGCTCACACGTTCTTTTTGCATGACGGACGCGCGCGCAATGTCGAGGAGGCGATCCTCTGGCATGGTGGAGAAGCGCAGAGCGCGCGCGATGCTTATGCTGCACTCTCTGCCGACGAGCGCGCGGCGCTGCTGGCGTTCGTCAACTCGCTTTGATTGCGGCGCCAGCGTTCAACGCAATTCCTTCTCCTCCTGAAGGCGGCGTCCAACCGTAAAGCCAATCATAGCGCTGCATGAACCGCTCGGGCGGAATTCGCGCCATCACCATGTTGCGGGCGGCTGCCATGTGACCGCCCAGGTGGAATATGGCTCCATTCATTCGCGATGCGCGGGCCACGCGATGAACGCGCGCTCCTCTTGCCTGGGCGTAGGATTGCAGGGCGCGAGCCGGATTGTCCTTGTCGCGCGCCAGAGCGTCGGCCACGACAACAGCGTCCTCCAGGGCCATGACGCCGCCTTGCGCGAGGAACGGCAGCACGGGATGCGCCGCATCTCCCAGAAGTGCCGTCCGGCCGTTGGCGATTTCGGGGCGCCGCTTGAGGCGCATCAGCGACCATCGCCGCCAAGCCTCGGGCCTGTCGAGGAGCTCCGTCAAAAGCGGAGCGAAGCCGGCCGTTCGTCCCGACACCCACGCCGCATCGCACGACGTGCTCCAGTCCTGCGCGACGTTGCGATCGTTGAAAATCGCAACGAGCGCCAGGGAGCGTCCAGCACTGACCTGATAGTGTACGACATGCACGTCCGGGCCGACCCAAAGATGGACGTCCGGACGCCGCAGCTCCTCCGGCACTTCGTCGATTGGGAGAACAGCACGGACGGCGCATTTTCCCGTATGGAACGGCGCCGACCCCGCGAAGCGTTCCTTGCGGAGCGAAGACCACGCGCCGTCGGCGGAGATCAGTGCAGATCCCTCAGCGTGTTCTCCAAGCGCCGATGTGGCCGTGACGGAGTTACCGTCCTCGGTGATTGTGGTGGTTTCGAACCCGGTGCGGATCTCGATCAGTTCTTCGCGCTCGGCGCTCGAGAGCAGGGCGTTGTGCAGATCTCGACGATGCGCCACCCAATAGGGCGCGCCGTGCCGTTCCGCGATCCAACCACCCAGCGGAAAAACACCGAGGGGACGCGCGGTTGTCGCGTCGAGAACGCGCAACGCATCGGGAGCCGTGACGCGCGCCTTGAGAAAATCAGCGGCCCCCAGTTGCTCGATGAGCCGCGTGCCGTTCGGCCCGATCTGGATACCGGCGCCATCCTCGCCAAAAAGCACCCTGCGCTCGAGAACCAGCGAGGCAATGCCACGCTTTGCGAGTGCAAGCGCCGTTGCTAGCCCGCCGATGCCGCCACCGACGATGATCATCCTATCGAGAGATGCGCTCGAAAGCGGAGCCGTTGATGTCATGTGCTGCCGCCAGACCCAGGATCACGCAGCTTCACTCGTCAGCGAGACGAGACAATCGCGCGGATCGCTTTCATTTTCGAGGAGGCGGGGATCGTGCACGTAGAGCGTGGAACAGTAGGGGCAGAGGATCTGGCTGTCCGCACCCATATCCAGGAACACGTGCGGATGATCGTACGGTGGCCGCGCGCCCATGCACTGAAGCTCTTTGACTCCAATAAAGATCTTCTCGGCGCCGACGTCGTTCGCAAAATGGGGCGTCGCGATTTTGGCCATGAGGTCCTGCTCTTGCTCAAATCAGTTGGTTCTAATCGTTGCAACATAGCGGTGTGCAATGCGAAATGATAGAGCAGGAAAAATAGGCGAAATCCGGTTCCTTAATAGACAGTTCCCGCTTTTCGCACGCGTTGCAATTGCGCATGCAGGACGCAGTATCCTCGCTACTTTTTTGTCATGATCGCGTGGCGCTTCCACAGTCAAACAAATGGTTCACGAATGCATCCTCGACCGACTATGAAAACCTTCGTCTCGGATGGCGTGACGCTTGCGTACTTCGATGAAAATCAAGATCAGTCGGACGCGGAGCCCGTGCTGCTCATTCACGGCTTTGCATCGAACGCTTCGGTCAACTGGGTCGATACCGGATGGCTGGCGGAACTCACGCGCGCAGGCTACCGGGTCATCGCGTTCGACAACCGTGGACATGGGCAAAGTGAGAAACTTTACGGGATCGAGGACTATGGCGCCCCGTTGATGGCGGAAGATGCCCGCCGCCTGCTCGACCATCTCTCCATCCCCCGCGCGCACGTGATGGGCTACTCCATGGGCGCCCGCATCGCCGCGTTTTTTGCACTGGCCCACGCCGAACGCGTGCAAAGCCTCGTTTTTGGAGGTCTCGGCATCAACATGGTGCGCGGTATGGCGGGAACCGGTCCGATTGCGCATGCGCTCGAGGCCCCGAGCGTGGACGACGTGAAGAGCCAGGCCGCGAAAACATTCCGCGTGTTCGCCGAGCAAACCAAAAGCGATCTCAAGGCTCTCGCGGCGTGCATCCGGTCCGCGCGAGCACCGATCACGGCTGAAGCGATCGGCACGATTTCGGCGCCGGTGCTGGTGGCCGTCGGCGAGAATGATGTCGTGGGCGGGTCGGCCACTGCCCTCGCCGAGCTCATTCCCGGCGCGGAGGCTTTCGTCATCGAGGGACGTGAGCACATGAAGGCCGTGGGGGACCGCAGTTTCAAAAGCGCGGTGCTGGATTTCCTCGCGCGTCACAGCTTCTGAGCGAGCTCGTGAGGTTCCTAGAAGAGGAACAGGAATCACAAGGCCCCGGCAAGACAGGGGGGTGCTCGTCGAGGGAACATCGTGGGGGATGCCGAGCGAGCATTCTGTCTTCGGGCCGGGGCCTCGACGCACGAAAGTGGTTCGACGCTTACGCATACAGCGCCCGTTTTCGCGGAGCCGGCGCATCCTCTGAGAGGGAGAGATGCATTCCGCCGGAGCCGATCAGCGTCGCATTCACGAGCAATAGGATTGTAGCAGACACTCAAATCCGTTGGACCACGGATTCACCGAAGCTTTTCCACTTACCTGTGGATAAGCACACAATGTGATCGCCGAAAAAGCGCCACGCGCCGGCCCGCACGACGCCTCACGCCCGGCGAGAAAGAGCCGCGATGAAATGCGATCTCATGGGGCGGGAGGATGGGACATTTACGGTTCGTTATCCCTAACGGCCTAGTGTTCCGCTGTCATGCGTCTCAGTCGCGTTCTCGTATTGCCGGCTCTCATTCCGGCGCTGATTTCCGGATGCAGCTCCGGGCCCAACTTCGTCGCCAAGCTTGAGCCTTGGCGGGCGCAGGAGGAGAATTCCTGCATCGCCTCCGGCGTTCTCGCGCACACCAAATTCATTCAGAGCCGCTCAGCTCTCGGCGGGCCGAGCGTTTGCGGGACCGAGCGTCCGTTCGAACTCGCCGCCGTCGATGACGGGCGCGTGACGATCAAGCCCACCGCCATGCTTCGCTGCCCCATGATCCCGCAAGTCGAACGCTGGATCCGAGAAACCATGCAGCCTGCGGCGCGGTACTATCTCGGTTCGGAGCTGGTCGAGGTGTCGATCGCGGGTTCATACTCGTGCCGGCCGATGAATCACGTTTCGGGTGCGAAGCTGTCAGAGCATGGCTACGCCAACGCGCTCGACGTCTCGGGCTTCACGCTCGCCGACGGTCGTAAGATCACGGTGAAGGGCGGCTGGAGGGGCAGCGAGAGCGAGCAAGCCTATTTGCGCGCCGTGCATCGCGGCGCGTGCCGCTGGTTCACGACGGTACTCGGCCCAAATCACGATCGCGCGCACCACGACCATTTTCATGTCGATCTTGCGCGGCACGGCAAAGACGGTCTCAAGCGGATCTGCAAATAGCGAGCCCTATCGAGGAAGAGGACGGCTCGGCTTAAGTCCGTTTGGCGGGGCCGCCCACGGTGTTGGGACCTTCATAGGTGCAACGCGCGGGTGCCTCTACCTTCCACACGAGCCCGCTTGGGGCGTAATCGACCGTGACTTTCGCATCCAGTGACTTCTCGACCATGGCCACCATGATCGTGTAACCGAAGCCGCGCCGCTCCGGCTGAACGACCTGTGGTCCATCACTCTCTGTCCAAGCGAGCACGAATTCGCGCTCCTCGCCTTGACCGCGCATGCTCCACGAGACGCCGACTTTGCCGTTCTCATCCGAAAGCGCTCCGTACTTGCTGGCGTTTGTCGCCAGCTCGTGGAGCGCCATGCCGATTGCCTGTGCGGCCGGCGGCTGCAAGCGGATGGGAGGCCCTGAGATCTCGATCCTGGTGCCGATCAATTCGCGAAAAAGCGCCAACTGGGAGCGCACGAGATCGGCGACGCGTACACCCTGCCAATTGCTCTCGATCAGGAGGTCCTGGCTCGCAGCCAATCCCACGATGCGGTCCGAGAACTGGCGCACGAACTGCTTCGGATCCTTGGTCGACATCTGGCGCGCGATGGCCTGCACCACCGCCAGCATGTTCTTCGAGCGATGATTGACTTCGCGCATCAGCAGCAAAATCTGCTGCTCGGCCTGCTCGCGCAGCTCTGCCGCCTCGACAAGCGCCTCGCCGATCGCGTTGGCTTCGACAACGACGGTGGGCGCGAACTTCACGGGACGCCCCTCGCCAAGGGCCTTCGCCGCGTTCTCTGCGAGGTCCAACGGCTTGGTTATGACGCGCGCCAAGCCTACGGCGCCCGCTATGCCCACGCAGGTGAACGCCGCAACGATCAACACGTAGCTCAACAAGGCTTCGCGCGCGGCGGTGTCAACAAGAACGGCGGGGACAGAGACATAGACCGTCCAGCCTGCAACGCGTGAGGGAGCCGTACCCCATTTTACCGATCGGCCTTCGAGGTCCGTTCCCTGATCGGGGCGTTCCATCTTGTCCGTCTTGGCCGCATCGCTGAGGGGCTTCCCCACGAAGCGCTCGTGCAAGCTCGTACGCGCGATGACGAGGCCATTGCGATCCGCAATCGTGGCCCGCCATTCAGCCGGCAACTTTTGCCTCTCGAGCAGCTCCTTCATCAGAGCCGGCTCGATTGAAAGTGACATGACGTAGCGCAATTTGCCGTCACGCATCACGGGGACGCTCACGGCCATCACCGCGCGTTTTGCGACATCACCGATCACGACATCGGACACAAACGGCCGCTTGTCGGAGAGGACCTGCTCGTCGAATCCCCTGGATCTCGGCAGCTCGGAGCCGAATGGGACACGAGTGTTGAAGAGCTGCTGACCCGTCGGGTCGCGCAGAAACGCGAATAGCCCTCGCGAATTCAGCGCCGCCTGCGCTTGGCGATACACCGTTGAGAGATCGTCCTCGCCCAGCGCCGGTGTCGTGGCGAGCGATTCCAGGATCGCGATGTAACCGTTGAGGGTCTGGTCCAGATCGGCGGCGATACGTTCCGCGCTCAATCCCGCTTCGCCCGAAAGGCGCGCCCGCTCAGACGACGTCAGCCGCGCGGCTTCCATTCCCAGGAGCGCCAGAAGCGGGACTGCGAGCGTAATGATCGAAAGCGCAAGCAGAAACGAAACGGGCCACGGCGGGCGCAAGGAAAATGGGCGATCCATACCGAAGCGGGTCATCCAAGCGGCGGGGGTGCCTGATTTTACATCATACCCCGTGCCCGGCGTAAGGGGCTCCGTCAATCGCGCCCCATGCTCTCGGTCCGTCACCAGCCTTGCACCCCCGCGTAGGATAGTACAAACTCCCCACGCGACCGTACGTCAGTCCGCCGAAGTCTCAATACCGGCTCTGACGACCTGCTCGGTGAGCTTGGGAGAGCAATACTCGATGAACTTGAACGCATAGCCCCTGAGATAGGTTCCGCGCCGCACTGCAACGCGGGAAATGTTCGCGTCGAACAAATGGTCTGCATCAACCAGTCGCAGCCCGGGATCGCGCACCGGATCGAAGGCGCGGGATGCCACGATACCAATACCGAGACCAAGCTCAACATACGCTTTGATAACATCCGCATCGAGCGCCGAAAGAACGATATCGGGGACGATGCCTGCTTCTTGGAACGCCTTATCGATCTTGGAGCGCCCCGTAAAACCCTCGCTGTACGTTATGATAGGCCAATCGGCGAGCGCTTCGATGGTGAGCTTCTGATCGCTATCGAGACCGTGACCGCGTGGAACGACCACGCCGTGATGCCACGAGTAATATGGGAACGCTGCCAGTTCCGGCGCATCCTGCAGAGCCTCGGTCGCGATGCCGATGTCGGCCTGGCCACCTCTCAGCATGGACACGATTTCTCCCGGGCTCGCTTCGTGCAGCACGAGATTGACCTTCGGAAATTCCTTCTTGAAGGCGGTCACGACAGGGGGCAGGGCATAGCGGGCCTGCGTGTGCGTGGTCGCAACAATCAGATTGCCGCGATCCTTATTGGAGAACTGCTCTCCGAGGCGTTTGATATTCTGCGTGTCGAGAAGGATGCGCTCGACAATGCCGATCAGCTCCTGCCCGGGCTCGGTGAGGCCCAAGAGGCGTTTTCCCCGGCGCACGAACAGCTCGACGCCGAGTTCGTCCTCGAGATCCTTGATATGCTTCGAGACGCCGGACTGTGATGTGTGGAGTGCTCCGGCCACATCGGTCAGATTGAAATTTCGCTTCACCGTCTCACGGACGATGCGCAACTGCTGGAAGTTCATGCGATTGGCTCACGAAAAGATGGGTGGCCGGGACGTCTGAATGTAGCTCGATAGAAGCGAGACGTGCACCGAGATGCCAAATGAGGTTAGTGGCGGGTGGTCCGGCGGTGAAGGAGGCGCCGGAACGTTGACACGGTGTGCGTCAACACCGACACGACGCATTCTCGGCGTCGCGCCGGCATCCAAAACAGATTGCCCCTGTCGTGAGCCTCATCGCGTTGCCCATCACACAAAACTATTTCTGGTCACCGAACAAGCTCAACCGCTTGCTCTTGATACGAACGCTTTCGCCGGTAGAGAGGCCAAGCGCCGCAAGCTGCTCCGGAGAAACCTCGACCTCGAAATAGTCCTTCTTGCCTCCGCGTGCGGCGCCGTTGGCCAAGAGTTCAACGCGGGTTATCGCGCCGTTGCTCAGGATGCGGTTCACACGCGCTTCGACGCCCTCGGCAGCGTTTCCGCGCACGATCTCGGTATCGTGCGGCCGGGCAAACGCGACGACGGAGCTCCCGTTCGCGACGCCAGTCTGCGGACCCAGCGGGAGGAGATCGTTGCCGACGCGCAGATACTCGCCCTCCACGCGACCACGGAACTCATTCACCGTGCCGATGAAGCTATACGCGAATGACGTTGCAGGCTCGTTGTAGATCTCACGTGGCGACCCGATCTGCTCGATGTGCCCCTTATTCATGAGCACAACGCGGTCGGCGACCTCGAGCGCTTCCTCCTGGTCATGCGTCACGAAGACAGACGAGATGTGAAGCTCGTCGTGCAGGCGACGCAACCAACGGCGAAGCTCCTTTCTGACTTTCGCGTCGAGCGCACCGAAGGGCTCGTCCAGAAGCAGGACCTGAGGTTCGACTGCTAGGGCGCGTGCGAGAGCGATACGCTGACGCTGTCCGCCTGAGAGCTGCGACGGGAAACGACTTGAGAGCCAGTCGAGCTGTACAAGGTCCAGCAGCCGATGCACGCGCTCGTTGATCTCCTTCTCCGACGGGCGTTCGGAGCGTGGCTTCACGCGCAGACCGAAAGCGACGTTCTCGAATACCGTCATGTGCCGGAAGAGGGCGTAATGCTGAAACACGAAGCCGACGTGGCGCTCGCGAACATGCTTTTGAGACGCGTCCTCACCCGAGAGGATGACGGAGCCGGAATCTGCGAACTCGAGGCCTGCGATGATGCGCAACAATGTCGTTTTTCCGCAGCCCGACGGGCCGAGGAGCGCAATCAGCTCGCCGCGAGGCAGATCGAGCGTGATGTTGTCCAGCGCTTTGAACGCGCCGAACGACTTCGAGATGTTCCTGACCGAGATGCTCATTATGCTGTCTCCTCGGGCGTCAGTCTGGTCGCCCGCCATTCGATGAAGGTTTTGACAACGAGCGTCACGAGAGCCAGCAGCGCCAACAGAGATGCCACGGCGAAGGCTGCTACGAACTGATACTCGTTATATAGGATTTCGACGTGAAGCGGCATGGTGTTCGTCTCACCGCGAATGTGCCCTGACACCACCGAGACGGCACCGAATTCACCCATCGCGCGCGCATTACACAGGATCACGCCATAGAGCAGCGCCCATTTAATGTTGGGCAGCGTGACCCGCCAGAATGTCTGCAAGCCGGTGGCGCCGAGCGTGATGGCCGCCTCCTCCTCGTCTCTTCCCTGGGCTTGCATGAGCGGAATGAGCTCGCGCGCCACAAACGGGAAGGTGACGAAGATCGTTGCGAGCACGATGCCCGGCACCGCGAAGATGATCTTGATGTCATGCTCGATGAGCCAGGGGCCAAACCATCCCTGGGCTCCGAAGATCAGAACATAGATGAGGCCTGCGACGACGGGAGATACCGAGAACGGCAGATCGATGAACGTGATGAGAAGATGCTTGCCGCGAAAATCGAACTTCGCGATCGCCCAGGCGGCGGCAACGCCGAACACGAGATTGAGCGGCACCGAGATTGCGGCCGCGATCAGAGTCAGCTTGATTGCGGAGATTGCATCGGGTTCGACGAGTGCCGCGAAGTAGGCCTCCCAGCCTTTCCGCAGAGCTTCGAAGAAGACGGCAACCAGCGGAAGCACGAGGAACACGACGAAATACGACAGCCCGATTGCCAAGACCGTGTACTTGACCCACGGCGTATCCCGCGTTGCGACATTGCGTTCGAAGCGCGTCGCGGACCTCGAATGTCCGGCGAACTGTGCTGCTACTCCAGCCATCAGCCTTCCCTCCCGGAGCGTTTGGATGTCCAAGCCTGCAGGCCGTTGATGACGAGAAGCAGAATAAACGAGATGACGAGCATCACGGATGCGATGGCGGTTGCGCCCGCATAATCATACTGCTCGAGCTTTGTAATAATCATCAGCGGCGTGATTTCCGACACGAACGGAATGTTGCCTGCGATGAAGATAACGGAACCGTATTCGCCGACGGCGCGCGCGAAGGCGAGCGCAAAGCCCGTCAGCAGCGCGGGCACCAGGGCCGGAAGAACGACACGCCGAAGCGTTTCGAAGCGGCTCGCGCCGAGGCTGGCTGCGGCTTCTTCGAATTCGGCGTCGAGGTCCTCCAGGATGGGCTGCACGGTGCGCACAATGAAGGGCAGGCCGATAAAGATCAAAGCGACCAGGATGCCCAAAGGCTTGAACGCGACCTCAATACCGAATGCACTCAGCGGCTCACCAAGCCAGCCGTTTTTTGCGTAGATGGCGGTCAGCGCGATGCCGGCGACCGCCGTGGGAAGTGCGAAGGGCAGATCGATCAGAGCGTCGACAAGCTTCTTGCCGGGAAACGTATAGCGGACGAGGCTCCAGGCGAGCAGCAATCCAAAGACGACATTGATCGCCGCTGCGAGGAGAGACGCACCAAAGCTGAGCTTGAAAGATGCAATGACGCGCGGCGCGGTCACAGCGTCAACATAGCTGGCCCAGCCCATGCTGCCCGCCTTGAAGAAGACGGCCGTAAGCGGGATCAGGACGATCAAGGAGAGGTAAGCGAGCGTAAATCCGAGCGACAGCCCGAATCCCGGCAGAACTCTGCGAGTGCGTGCATAGGCCATGAACGTGTGTCCTGCTCAGTGAAGGATCGTCAGCGAGATGATCACTGAGACCGAGCACAGTAACGCGGCCCACGGCATAAAGTTTTGGATGCGAATCTGCTTTAACGACAAGGCTGCGCCCCCCGCGAACTGGATGGCGGGTACCGTAGCCCCCGGCCGTTAGCTGAAAAACGAAGAATAAATTGGATCTTTATTCGATTTCTTGGATTAGCGCCGTCAGGCGGCGGGCGCCGATACGACCAGGTAGGCAATCGCGCCGGAAAGTGACGTGTTTTCAACCTCCCAGGCGGTAGAGGCTTCGAACGCTATAGCATCGCCCTGCTCGAGCACGATTAGCGGCTCATTCGCGACGGAAAGCGCAAGCCGGCCGACTGACACCACGAGATTGTGCCGTGTTCCGATGTCTGTCGCCGCGAAGCGCTCCTTGTGGCCCGCAGCCAGCGACAGCTCGAAAAATCCTGTCGAGCGCTGCCGATGGTCGGGCGACAGATTGCGGCTGGCAAAACGGCCTTCGCTCGAAACGAGAACGCGCGCGCTATCTCGTTTGACGACGAGCACGGTCGGTTCGTGTTCCGTTGCGACAAGCGTTGCGACCGGCACACCAAGCGCATCGGCGACCCGCCACAGCAGGCTCACCGTCGGCACGCTCTTGGCTGTCTCGATCTGGCCGAGCATGGCGCGGCTGACGCCGGACAATTCGGCAAGCCGTTCGAGGGACAAGCCATTTGCCTTGCGCAAACGTCTCAGATTCGAGCCGACGATCGCGGGAACGTCGCGGGAGTTGGCGTCGGAGACACGCTCTCTCGCATCCTCCGTGTCGTCGGAATCTGCTCTCGGCATGGACATCGATATCGCCGCAATGGTTTTCATGCCTGACAACGTAGCGGCATCCGGCCGGCGTCCGAACCAAGAAGAAATGATGAACTTATGAAGCGGACAGCATTACAAAGCGGCGGCACAAGAAAAAGGGCCGCCCAGCAGGCGGCCCTTTCGATTTCTGATTTCGAAGAAGGACGGGATCAGAACTTGATGATCGCGCCGGCCTGCACAAGATCGAGGCTCTCGAGTGGGGCGTTCGCCACCGGACCATCGGCAACACCGCCATTGATTTCGCGCAGGATCAAATCCGCTTCAACGTGGCGATAGTTGAGATAGAGCACCATCGCGGCGTTATCGATACCTTGAGCGATGCCGAAGCCGTAAACGTTCAAGCCGGTTTCCCAGACCGCGGCAGAGTTCGTTGGAGCGAAGGGATTGACCGCGTCTCCGGCTGCGAACGTGCGGTTAATGGAGCTGCCGTTGTAGTCGTAGTACTCGCCGAAGATCGTGGTTTTGCCGAGCGTGTTGAACTTGCGCTCGATACCGGCCTGAATCGCCCAGAAGGTGTCCTTGTTGTCGGGGTCCTCACCCAGGAACACCGCCGTCTCGTTCAGGATGTCGTCCTTCTTCATGCCCGCGCCGAAGTTGACGAAGATGCCAGTCGCTTCGTGGATGACGCTGATGGAGCCGCCGACCTGCTTGCAGTGCTCGTCGTGCGTGACGATGCCGCCGCCGCGCGAAGGGCATTCCATCTTTGTCTGCGGGCCGTCGGTCGTTTGCAGATAGCCGATGCCAGCGGCAAGCTTGAAGCCACGGAACTCGCCAGCGTAACGCAGCGCGAGATCCCAGTAATCATCCTCGCCCCAAGACGCGGAAGCCGTGAACCCCGCAAACTCGGGCGTTTCATATTTGATTGCGTTTTGGCGGCGATCACCATCACCGGGCTGGTCGCCGGAATCGCCGAGCAGGTTACGATAGCTGCGAGCGGACAAACCGCCGTTGACCTTCGAGCGCAGGAAAAGGCCGAGGCCGGTATCCTCTACGTCGGAATACTTGGAGAAGTCTTTCGTCTGCGTGAGGTTGGTTTCGGTGATCCCATCCGTCGCTGACGCCTGATGACCGAGCGAGAAGGTGCCGTACTTCTTACCCTTCACGTACCAGTAGCTGTCGCGCAGATCCAAGCCCACGTCGGTGCGATTGTCATCGCCGAGAGGATTGTCCTGCGTGAAGCGCTTCGAGTTGGCGGTGCGGATACCGACTTCGAGCCGATAGCCGACTTCCCAATCCGACGTGACCTTTGCCTTGCCCTTGAAGCCGAAGCGCGAGCGCGAGTTGTCGTTTGTCACGACGTAGGCATTGTCCTCAACGCCGTCGTCCCAAAAGATGATCTCCTGATTGATCTGGCCGTAAACTTCGAGCGAGACCTTGCGATTACCTTTACGCGCCGTCGTCGCTTCCAACTCGGCAATGCGCTCTTCGAGATCGGCGCAGCAGTCGCCCCCGAGATCGGCTGCGTGCACAGGCACGCTAGCGACTGTCATCGCCGCCGCCGCTGCAAAAGCGCCACTCCACAACCACGCTTGGCGCCGAATCCCCTCGGATCGCGTCATTCCCAGTCTCCGCTATATTAGATTTTAGGTTGGATATAACATACTGATTTGCATATAGTTTTCTCACTTATACACAAATCACTCAAGCACTCCGTCAACCCCTCGACGCCAGTTCTGTAACAATGTGATTGTCCTGCAACAGCAAACGGCCCGGCTGCCATTCGCAGCGCGGGCCGTTCGGATCAGCGAAGTGTCGTTAAGTGTCGGCGTTCAAGACGCAAAACTGAGATGCGTTGCTGTTTCGACGCGTCGACTGACGCTATTGCCCTTCGCGCGCGTGATCAGCGGAGGACCAGCAAGTTGCTCGAGCAATGCGATCCCGAGTGGCCACGGGCCGAAGCCTGATTCGGCATTGATGTGTCCCGCATCGCCAAGGTCGACGAGATTCGCACCCCAGCGAATCGCAAGACCAACTGCCCGATCAATTCGCAGCCATGGGTCGTTCGATGACGCGACGATCGTCGCGGGAAAGCTCAGCCGGCGCGACGGGAGCGCGTCGGTCACGCCGAATTTTTCCGGATCTGCGGGAGCCACCAGAAGCGCTCCGACAATTCGCTCGCTGTAGTCCTCGGCCGCCTGAACTGCGGCCAATGCTCCGAAGCTGTGGGCCGCGATGAGAATGGGGCCGGGATTGCGAGAGATTTCGCGGCGAACGCGGCTCGTCCATTCCGGCAGGTTGGCGCGTTTCCAGTCCGCCTGAATGACACGGACCGCGTTGGGGATCTGGCTTTCAAACCAGGTCTGCCAATGGGCAGAGCCGCTGGAATTCAAACCGGGGATGATGAGTGTGGTGGTCGACATGATTTTATCCTTGGAAGAGATGGGGTGGCGTGGGGCGTCTGAAGCGTTCTCAATGCGGAGAAGCGTCAACAGCCGCGTGATCCAACCTTCACAAGGCGTGCTTTCGAGACCGGTGCAGGTCCGAGGGTGGCGATCACGCGGGTCGCGGCGAGCGAAATCGCTGAGACCGTGAGAGCCAGCATGAGCATCGTGTCAATCATGGCGTGTTTCTTCCGTGCCGTGCGGCAGCCCGCCTCCGGGTGATCCAAGCGGATCTTCC
>JAATOF010007247.1:0-15957 GCA_013170925.1 Podosphaera leucotricha
TAATTAGTGGCCGTAATGTCGATAGGGAATAGGTTCTATTACACGCGAAAATTTGTTGCATTACGTGGGGTGGGGACTTACACCTAAATGTAAGGGATCTAGATAGAGACGAGTACGGCGCTTAGTATGGAGAGAATGGGATAAAACAAAAGTACATATTTATGACTAACTTGGGCGTTAGGGAAAGAAGGTAGATTACTTTTGAATGAATTCTTTTTGCATTGTTATTCCTACTTTTATCCTTCGTAGTACAACTACAATCCGTTTGGATTCCAATAGCTAGCAATTCAAAACATTACAAAATTAATTATCAAGTATTTAAATATATCAGTATTAAGCTTTAAGTTACCCCAATTTTTTATTCTATCAATATGATGTAGAGGAGAACCTTGCTGAAATCTGGAACAATTTTGTTGCATAGTGTATTAACGGAGCTAGGTCTAAAGATGAGATTGATTTCGGGCGTAGCTAGGTTTTGCGGATTAAGGCATAGCTCTAGGATAGGGTTTCATATTGAAATATGAGTCGTCAAGAAGTACGGGACCATAAAATTTACCATTATCTAATATGTCAATAACATCTAATTATTCAATTTGAGGGATGCGCACTGTATGGTATATTCATATATGTGAGTGTTCTCCACACAACGTTTTCTGTCGAATCCTATTACTTAAACATTACCATATCTATCTCTTCTTCAGGAGGACCGCTGTATTTGTCATGAAATGAGGTGGCCATCACAAGGCAGGCAAGAACTCGTGGTTAAAAGGTTTAGTAAAACTGAGGCATCAACGTCTAATTACAAAAAAGTATTTATACTAAGCTCGACGCTTAGCCCTCGCACTACCCTCTCTCTTCGTGGAGATCATTATCTTATGCTGATTACTCTCCCCTTTCTAAAGGAAACGCTGCTGGAACTTACAGACTATTTTGTACCCTACGAAACACAGATATCCCACATCCCTTAAATTGGGGAAGAATATCCACTTACTGACGCGTCAGATAGTCCTAGATAGGCTGGGCTAATCGATTTATAGCACTTTGGTTGTGTGATGTGGGCTGGCACGACGCAATAAGTTGTCAAAAAAGACTGCTATAATCTTTTAAGTAAAAATACACAGGTTTGTCGGACGATTATACTGAGATATCAAATACTATCGGCTCATTGTAAAGCATAATAGCAATTATAGCCTCTGGCAAATCAATTCTGCAGATTGCGAATCTGTTAATTCGAAGTTAAAGCTGTTGTAATCAGGAATGGAGATAAACTACGGATCTATAAATTCACGGATTAATTTTTCTGTTCCACACATTACGACATTTTGTTTATTAAAAGGCTTTCTATTCATTTAAAACTTTTTTTCTTAACTAGGGACCCCAAGGTTAGTACTGATTTCAAAGTAAAAAGTTATTTGGGTGCATGTACTTGCTATTCTAAATTTTTCTCTATACTTCTCTCTACTCTTCTATATCGTAAAGAAATATGTCGTTTTTTCGCTTAAATTCGCTCACGTTTTAACGGCCTAATGTAGCCAAATATCAATAGTCCCGACTACCACAGGCTAAAATGCCTTTAACTTTATCTCAGAATCTAGATCATCTAGATTTGACAAACCATTCTGGTGCATGAATTCTACTAGCAACCGAGCTTGGGTTCATATCAATCATTAGTGACGGAGCTTTATCACCCACGTCTGTCTCATCTAAATCAAATTCGTCATCGTCTTCGATGGAAAATCTTTCAGGTGGTTCCTCTTCATCCGAAGCCTTATATCGTAATCTAGGAATGAATTCCACATGTGCTGGACGCGAAGCAACTCCTCCAGCAACCCATGTGTGAACGTATTCGCAGGTACTTTCCTTCTCACAATTTCCTCGAGCGGCCCAATACCAACATGTTCTCGGTTTTTTACCTGCAGGAACTTCTCCCGGTTCAGCATCTGCGAGACAACCCCATGTGGGTTTACCGTCCTTGAGCGGATATTTTGGTAGGACACCGGGCTCTGGCCTGACGTGCAAGTTCAGGCATTCTTCAGGTCTGTATCGACATCCACCAACCGATTCAGCCCAGAACCAGCATGTTCGTGTTTTCGGCGGGGGGTTTGTGGGCTTATCTTTAGGTTCTTTGACTTCCTTTCGCCTAGTTGAACGAGATGTAGTAGCAGTCCTTATTGTATTTCGAATTTCTGTCCGAGATGGAAGAGCGGTTATTTTATCAGTGGTTGCCGGACTTTCTCTGTTTCCTTGGATAATTATTTTGGCAATCTATTCAAAAGTTAGCATAAGGGAGATCGCTGATACTTGCTTTAAAGACGGTAATTTGGCTCTAGTCATGTGATGTAGGATTAAAAGTACCTTATCAAATTTTTCATTTATCAAAGCGGATAGGTCATTTTTAGGTTGTTTTTTGATCTCATCTGGAGGTAGCTCATCCCATTCGGCAGCGTTATTAGTCTCAAAAGCGTTAACGTCATCACTGTAACTGTTAGCGGCACTTATGCCGGGAACAATGCCAATGTCAAGGTTTGACGTGTCAAACAATTCCGAGGAAAGTCCTGAAGCTTGAGACCTAGGACGTATATCTGCTCTGAGTAAAGGGCCATTGAGCACTTCAGATGCCCAAGATGAGACGCTTTTATGTCGCAGAGTTGTGTTGTCTGACCTGGAAATTGTGTAGGGTCCCTCTGATATACGATCTGATCGATAATCTCGAGGTGGATTATTTATAAAGGTGGGTTTAAGGATCGGAGGTTCTTTAGGTTGTGTTTTTATAAAGCCAGACACTATTCCACTTGCCGCTTGTAGTCTAGAAAGTTCACTAGGTTCTTTATTTATGAGTCTTACTGGGGCAGGAGAAGCCATAGCTGGTGAGAGCTCCCATGGTGTATCCATTGAAACAGATGGTGTCATCACTTCATCAGTCGATGGTTCAGCAGAAGTACATATTGATATTATCTCTGGACTGAGGCCAATTTTATCGATGTTAGACTGAAGATCTAACGATTTTGCTTCGTGTCTGACAAGAGTAGTTCGATGCGCTTCGAGCATACTTTGCTTAAAAGACTTAGTTTGTTGAGTAGATCCATTCGTCCAGACGTGTTTCTTGTTCATGATTAGATCTAATTGCGACCATTCTTCCTCCGTGAAATATCCAGCCCCATGAAGACATCGCAGCGGCTACGGAAAGTTAGTCAATGTCAGGATGTTCGCAACGAGTTAAGACTCACTTCTGTGGCCTGCTCTAAAATGGTTAGCATTAAATTGGAGAGAGGCATCTTAGTTGGGTTTATGAACGAATATAACTTTTGTGGTCTAACTTCTAGTTGTTGGAGTAGATTCGATAAAATAGCTGTAGGTGAACGACAGCCACAGCAATAATAATGGGATTGTAGGTCAAAGGCATATGAAGATTAGGATATGAAAGATGTTGGAGTACGGTATAACTAATGCCAAAACTATTAAACAGTAACCTTTCCCAGGGTTCGAGCGAAATATCTAAGCGAGTGAAAGTCATCACATCAACCGATATAAGGTTGTTAATTTTATCCTATTATGAATAAGCTGCCTCAACAACCGCTCATTTACAGAATTAAACTATCTTATAGGTTGTGGCTTTCTGAGTTTAAGGGAGAGGGGTAGCCAACGTGAAAATAAATATCTGACTCAGGAGATTTTCCGCCGTCAATATAATTGTCATTAAAGCTAATTTGTACACTATATAAGTACGAATCTGACGGGAACGAACAAAATTTATCCTAGACTATGGCCAACAGAGAACGTTGAGTTATTCCAATTTTATGTTTTATACGTCGCATCGACCTACTTTTATCTAAATCACAAATCATGCATGTATATGTACGTCTATTGGTTTCATGTCTGTTTTCGCATGTAGTGTGATGAAGAGTATTAAACTGGAATTAACGGGTCTTACGTCTATGACTCCGTGGTCATTTAGGTTTGATGATACATGTCATGGGAGAATACGTGTTGTAGTGTTTTTTTTTTCCTGTGAAGACTTCTATTAGCCCCTCTTGCAGTCTACCCATTTCATCGAGTGTTAGGCGCCAAAGATCTGACGTGACACACTCTTAACTTCTCGCATAATCTGAATACGGAGACAACGACTTAGCATTTAGGGATGACGCCAATTGGATGGCTAATTTTTCTCTTGCTAGCTGATTGCATCCCCCTGACACTCATTAAGAGCAGATAAGCCTGGCGCTGACTTCTTCATGTATTTTTACAAAGCATAGGCTTGAATGGATACGTAGTTAATAAATGGTATTTAGGCACAGGGTTTGGGTGGAGGTTCTCTTCAGCGGGGCGTTATCAGCCGTATCTCTACCGTTTCCTATAATTTTCCAGTGGATATCGATCTCTTATATAGATGCATTTGGGCCGCTATTTTGACTTCCTGTATTGAAAAAACATGCATTATGATCCTTATTATGGAACCACAACCATAACAAAAATTTGGCTTTAGGCCAAATTCAGCCCCTCCAATAGATTCGTCCGGATGGGTAGCGAGATTTCCAGAAAGTTGCGGAATGATTGGATTTCGTAGAATTACATGTTCACGTTCATGTATTTAAGTGTTAATTGCAACCTGACATGAGGAAGAACTTACTACTGAACATCATTTTAAAACATCATTGAAGGCCAGAATATGCAATCGCTGTTAATTAGGTGGTTACCTGCAAGCTCCCCCCTTGCTATTAGCTGGGATTGAAAAAAGCTGTCACACGGAAGACTATGACGAAATGGAAACAGACGAGTAACGCTGATTCAGGACCTAGAGTATTACAGGCCTAAGTCAACAGTATTAACTTGACAGGGCTTATTCAAATTCTTAACTATAACGAAAGGGGCAGTACTTGTAGTGACTAATTATCTAATCGCTCAATATACATGTAAGTGTTTCCCCACACTACAAATCTCTGTTCTCCGTAATAATACATGTATCTAAATTTCACCACAAACACGACGGAGTACCAATAAGTTCAATCAAACAAAAATGAGCCCTACTTATCTATCATTCAACACCGTCGAAAATATCTTTCATCAGAAGACTGTATTCGCACAAAAATATTGCGAAAATACACTAACAAAATCATTCAACAAATAGCTGATGACCTTGGACTCTCCTGGTACCAAGTTCAACACGCTTGTGCCTGACAAAGTTAGAAGCCAGATATTCTTACAGGGCGCCCGCTTGTACTCTCTATTCAGTAGATAGATCAGTTGATGACCTTCGCTAGGTCTTCATATGAAAATGAATTATCCGGGTCTTTCACTGGATCCGTTTAGGCTCTGGAATTTCTATGAAAGATAGCATGTACCTATGTTTCCCCGAAAAAGATGGACAACGGTTGCCAGATTTAAGGCTTTTCGCGATTGATCAAGCTCGCTGCGACTTAATTACCTGTGAACATCTTACGCCACTTCTCGCATGCAATCGAGGTGCCTGGCAGTTTTGGTTGAGGTTGCGAATGGGGGGCACACTCGTCACTAAGTTTTGGATTGTTTGTTTGTTTGTTTTCTGATTTATTTGTGCTATCTTGAGTCTAAGATTATAACAAAAAGGCTCCACTGACCCAGGCCACACCTTTTACAGTGCTCCTACCCCCTTTTGCCATGAACCTAACATCACAGATACATTGACCCATTACGAGTAACCATTTGACTCAGTATTTACCCGTAGAATTCAACCACCTTTTCTACGGAACCTTCTGCTCAAAATCTCAAAAAACCTCCAACCCTAGCCTGGCGAGGCGTAGACACCAGAGCTACACTAGCTGCGTACCCCCATCTGTGTCTCCCTAATATCCCACAGTCCAGATATCCTCCTTATACCGACACCGCCAGCGCTCAGGTAGCGGTGCTCTCTCCTCGGGAGACAGTATAATGTGAGAATATCTGTAAACTGTGAGAATTCATCGTAGCAAAAGGAGTAAACTTGGTCTAATCCATTACCGCCATAACGGGAGCTGGGTACGCTCCGGAAACTCATGTGGGTGACTTTTCCTCCTTAAACAAGTGATGCGTGTTACTGTTGGCTCTGAAGATAAACTCCAGGTTCGTAGGGAACAGAGAGGTAGAAACGCCGTCTCGTCCCCCTTACTCCTGGTTAATTTCTCGCAGAATTATAGGTTTCACAAGAAGACAAAATACATGAGTTGCAGAGACAGCCGAATTTGGGTCATTTACGAACCAAGAAATTGTCATTGAGCTAAGTGTAAATCAGAATTAGGCCTCTTTCCACATATTTAAACAATTTTCGACCATCATGATGTATAACCAGATAACATAATTTTGGTCAATACCTGTAGTTCAGGCTTTAGCTCTTAAGCGATTGTTTTGACTGCCCACCAACGAATTATTTATATTCAGGGTAAAAATTATATCTCAGAGCAATCGAAAGGCTTTAGGAGACCACTCGAGATAGCAAAAGATCATATTTGATCTCGCTCATCATAATATCAGCCAGCTGAAAATCTGATCTCTTTCCATAGCAAGGCCAAACTGAGAATTATCACTTTATATATCCCAATTTTATGAGCCTCAGTCGCTCTCGTTATGACTAAGAAAAAATCTATGATCTACGATTATTCCACACAGAACATCGTCAATTTTTCCTTCTCAACTGACCGATCGAGCCAAAAGATACGAGTTACGGATCTAGGGCACTGTCCAACCTTGACTGTCATAAAATACTCGAGAGAATTTCGCAATCAGCGGAATCCTGAAAAGAATCATCGGCGAATAATTGATTAGCATCACTTTTGAAACATCATTCAGAATATTGAGAGACTGACGGGTATTAATCCTGCTTTTTTCATCCAGTTTCAACTTTATGAGTAGTACTTCTTCTGTATCACGTCCATGCCCAACATATACAGCTACATATCAGTTTGAAGATCTAGTCGCGTTCATTTGTTCAAAAATGTGCCTTTTAAGTTGGTGATATCTAAGATGGTAGGAAATAGTGGGAGCTATTTAAAGTTTCAGTCCACTCAATTATTATTATTATAGAGCCAACTACGTTAATGGTCAGCGTTAAAATTCACTGTTGCTTTAATAATATTTTCCTAATAACAAAGAATTAACTCCAAAATGAGTTGGTTGAAATGGAAAATTATTTAATTTTTCATATTTTACTCTATTAATTTTGGCATCTCATCTCTAATCAAATAAAGATCGAATGAATTTCAGAAAGAAGTTAAATCCAGTTCTTTAATCATCAATAAGGAGATTGCTGATATAAGCAAAGAGGATACTTGATTTATCTTTGAGACATCATTTCTCCGGTCAAGCTTTCCTTTCTACCCAATGCAGGATCAAATATTGATTGCAGACATATTCCAATCATTGCGATAAAAAAGTCGAATCGCTTCTTCTTCTCAAACTGTTGATTAATAGGTTAGAATTCTTCTCAGAGGAACCAAATAAACAACAAACTATTATTAATCATGACCAGGAACTCTGTGTATGGGTTGTATCTTTGAGTTGATTACAGAATCTCGGAGTAGCAAAAGACCTAATGAATAAAGTCCTCAGAATTTTTACATGCATCCACAAGCAGGAACCAAAAGAGGGGGGGCTTTTCCAATTCATGAAAGTGAAGAGCAGCAAATAGATAAGTTGTTTCATCACCCGAATTCGCTCAATAAGGCTCGCCATATCTTAAACACATATTACAATACTAAGAATCCTATCAGCGAATTACCAGAGATTGAGTCTTGGAGAAACCTACCAGAGATTCCAAGTAGCGAGGAGATTCTTGATATTAAAGATTCATCAAAGTTTAGCTCTTGTTCTGAGAGATGGGATGATTATCAGAATAATTTCGTGTACAAGCCTGAACTTCCTCACAATACAATTGATGGTCCTTGGGATTCAAAAGAGGCCTATATCTCAACTCATTATAGAATTTTGCGTGAAGACGCCATCGGTGCTCTCCGAGATGCTGTCCAAAGGTTCAAATGCGATCCTAAAATGCTGGAGAATGAGTCAATATACATTTATACTGAGGTTAGGCCTTAGTAAAAATAGCCTTTGATATTGTTAGTAACTATTTATATATAGGTCACTATCATAGGCTGGCTACTCAGCAAGTTAGGGCCGGCTTGTCGAGTAGAGTTCTGTACAGATCGTACGAATAAACGTATTCGTTGGGAGCAATCCAAGCGCTTAACACAAGGAACAATGCTCGCCTTAAGTTCTTATAACGACATGTTTCAGACTAACTGCAAGGTTGCTATTGTTGGAGGGCGTTCTATTCAGGGTGGATTAGATCAAAATCCTCCAACAATTGATATCTTTTTTGGGGACATGAAAACTATTGAGCTTGATCCACATGATAGTAAGTATTTGAATAATGATCTACTTATGAATCTCTTATTTACGTTTAAAAAGAGTTCATAATGATTGAGGCACGAGAGGGTTATTTCGAAGCATCGCGGCATATGTTGGTTGCTATGCAAAAGCTGATGTGTGAAAAGTCTGAGAACCCTGCTTTAAGAGAATTTAACCTCTATAATTATCAAAAAAATTGACCAATCTTAGGTTTCCATTATCAAAACACCTAGCTTTTTTAAATAAGGCTATAGAAGCTCCCAAATACCTGAAGGATCAGCCAAAACTGAATCTCTCATCTCTTCTGCAGCTTCACGATGAAGATACTTTTGAAGAGACGTCGTTGAGAAAGATAAGTGAACTTATTAATGTCAATGTACTTGAAGATTTTCCCAAATCTATTGCTTCTGGGATGGACGAATCGCAAATGCAAGCTCTGGAGACCATACTTACCAAGTCTGTAGCAATCGTCCAGGGGCCTCCAGGAACAGGAAAAACTTTCGTCTCTATCTCGTCACTAAAAGTTATGTTACAGAATCTAAGCTTAGATGATCCACCAATTATTGTAGCTGCTCAAACAAATCACGCCCTTGATCAGTTACTAAATCATATACTTGAGTTCGAGCCGAGTATAGTGAGACTTGGAGGACAGTCCGCAGCTTCAAATCAAAAGATTCACGAGCGCACAATTTACAATTTACGTGCTGCAAACTATTTCCCTGGAAGTAGTGAGGGAATGGGAAAACATCGTAGGGAATTGAAAGCTCTCGAACTTCAAATTAGAGTTATTCTCGCACCTTTATTAACAGAAAACCTTCTGACTTCTGAGCAACTTCTTGAATATAAGATCATCACGGAGGAGCAGCGTAACTCCTTATTAACAACAACTTGGGCCACAGATGAACATTTGGGTAGTGACATAGCCGCCTGTAAAAAATTCCAAAAAGCTTAAATTCGCAGAATACATATACTAAGTTCTATTTAGGGTTAGGAGATGATCAAAAAATGTCGATCAATAAAACACCGATAATAAATCTTGATTTTCCATTAGAAGATATCGAAGTCGATCCGTGGAGAGAACCCAATGATACAGAGCAAGATTTTGGTGACTCGCACGAAGCAGATCATGGTGCTCTCAACGGAGAATGGATACCTTACATGCGAAAATATACTGGTAGGCATCTAGACCCCGTTGTGTCAAAAAAATGGAGAAAAAGATTATCTAAGCTCAAAAATCTGTATGAAATTCAAGAGGGTGAGCGTGGCTTAGTTTATCGTTATTTTGAGATGCGAGTTGATTCTCTGATGAGGAAAGAATTCAAGGCCGTTCTTAAAAAATACGACGTTCTCGTAAATGAAATTCGGATCGCAAAAGTAAGGTCAATTTCGCATTATATCATAGCTAACGTCCTACAGGCTATATGTAACATTAAGCTTCTTGACTATCTTAAGATTAAGGTGGTCGGGTGTACAACAAGTGGCCTTTCCAAGTACCGTGGTTTTCTTTCAGCTCTGCAACCCCGCACAATTTTAATTGAAGAAGCTGCTGAAACCTTAGAGGGAAAGATTATCGCTGGAACACCGGAAAGTATACAGCAGATAATAATGGTTGGTGACCACAAACAACTTCAGGCCTCTTGCACTGTTCGCACGTTACAAGAAGCTCCGTACTTCATGAAAGTCTCTATGTTTGAGCGTCTTGTGAACAATAATTTTCCATATATAATGCTCAGTAAGCAACGCAGAATGATTTCGGATATTCGTAAATTATTGTGTATTGAGCCAGCTCCATTCTACGAGAATCTTGATGATCACGAAATTGTCTTGGATCGCATCAATGCCCGGCCTCCAGTACCTGGTATGGGTGGTAGAGATACCTACTTTTTCAACCATAATTGGCCTGAAGCACGGAACTCAGAAGGAAGCTGTTACAATGAAGATGAGGCAGAGATGATTGTTGCATTCTTTTATTATCTACTCTTAAATGGAGTAGGACCTTCTGAGATTACAATCTTAACTGTGAGTGATCAAAATAAGATTTTTGAATGGACTACATTGACAGAGCTCTAGTTTTATAATGGACAGAGAAAGCTTCTTTTGAGACTCCTAAAATGTCACAGTGGCCTTCTTAATGTAAACCGATTTAATGTTCAAACTGTTGATAGTTACCAAGGAGAAGAGAACGACATTATATTACTCTCTCTAGTCCGCAGCAATATGCCACGAAGTGTGGGATTTTTAGACAATAAAAATAGATTTGTTGTGGCGTTATCCAGAGCTAGACGAGGACTTTACATTTTTGGAAACAGTATAACTCTCACTGATAAAGAGTCCGAAGAGCCTTTAAAAGGTCGTGATCTATTGTGGCTCCCACTAATTCATTTTATGAGATCTCAAGCTCGTTTTAATATAAAAAATGGGTTACCAGTTACATGCCTTAGACATGAAACAGTTACTTTCATCAAAGAAGCAAAAGATTTCGCTCAACTTGCAGGAGGATGCAATCTGAAATGTGACAGAGGGCTTCTTCCATGCCACCATGTTTGTCCTTTAAACTGCCATTCATTTGAACATGAGATGGTTGCTTGCTGTAATGAGCCTTGCTCCAAAGACTTGATCTGTGGCCATAAATGTTCTGGTACTTGTGGTGCAGAATGTTTCTGCAATACATGTAATGATGTCGACACAAGTTTACTTAGTTACAACGAATCAAGAGACTCTCGAAATGATGTGCTTAAGGACAAGATCCCGAGGCCAGTTCGCAATTCTATTGCTGATTGCACCACAGAAACTGAACTTTGTAACTTACATAATAAGAGAGATTCTCCCATCGACCAAGCAGAAAAGGAAAAAAGCTCATTCATTTGGGAAGACATCGATCCTAATTTTTCTTTGAGCAAGCAAAATTCATCTCCCATCACAATTGCCAAGCATGACGAGAAATACAAAAAAAATAGTCATTCAGAGAACATTCAGAGGTCTCCTGCTCTATGTGACGAAATATTCAAACATGTAACCATCAAAGACGGTGTTCGTCATGTGTATAACACTGAGAGAATCTCATCACAAAGTTTACTAGATTGCCAATTATCAGGAGCAGGAGTTTTAGATTTAGAAACTCCGTTACCAGTAACGTTAAAAAACCTTGGAAAAGATGACCAAACTGCATCTGAGTCCCAAAAGGTATTCGAGGCTGAACTTATCAAATTTGATGATAATGAAAGCTTTGCTGGTTTTCATATAAATAAAGGTATCAAGGAAAGCGTCAAAGAAAGCGAATCTCTGATTGACTTGACTGAGCCTCCTGATTTAATTGATCTATGAGAATTAACTCAAGAGTCAAAAACCTAGAAACTGAGAGTTTAGTGAGATCCAGTCTCTCTTGTGGCTCAGGGAAGTCGCTGGCTAAAATAAGTAGACCAAAAACATGCAGCCTCTTTGAACATGTAAGTATCAAACAATAAATGGTCGAAATTAACTAGTAAACATTGAATGATTAATCAGAATTTGTTTAATTGTAATCTCAAATTCATTTTCGCATTATTTTTCATTGATTTAATTTAAGCCCAATTAAATATGAGCGCAACATTGTAATTACTGCATTTTCTTTCACAACCCTGGATTTTGATGGTATTAAAGCTTTGAATCTGCGGTTAATCACAAAATTATAAAGTTATGGAATGACTAGTCTACTTATCGCTAAACTTACTCCTGTGGATCGAAAAAATCTCCAGAACACCCATTATTCTCAAGTCGTGAAGAGCTTACCAGTCCTAATAATTATACAGTATAACATCAATAGGAGCAAAAAACAAAGTACAGATTCTATTCCTACAGACTTTAAACCCACTTAAACACCAAGTCGTAGCTCTTCAGGAACCATGGCGTTATTTATCAGAAAACACATCAGTTAGCCACTCTGCCTACCATCTAGTTTTTTCCAACGGCTAAAGGAATATGACATGCATGTACGTTAGTACGCGCTCAGACACAAATAATCAGAGAAAAGAGGAGATTCCAGATGGAACGGAAGGAGATTTGACGATAATAAGCCTAGAAACCGACATTGAAAAAGACTAGATACACAGTACTCCCCGTAGCCGTGACTTGGGAACTTTATAGTGGCTTCCTAAAATACTAGCTTAAGACGGACACCATTTCCTAGTAGGAGTTTTAACCTCCATCACTATAGATGGGGGGGCCAATTCGTCATAACTCACGATTAAGTCGCCCATAACCTAATCGAAATGATAGGTGACCACAACTTGGAACCCATCCTGCCAGAATGTCAGAATTAAGTATTAAGAAGTAACTATTGGAGAATTTTGAAGGTTATTATATTAAAGATATTTGGTGACAGTAAGTCTCATGATATATAAAGGTATGTCATGATCTAATCTGATTTCTTGGGGGAATTCTATATATATTATAGAGGCTATCTATTTTCAGCTCTCAACCTACAGGCGAATGCCATACTGCATCCAACATTAGCCAAGTGGGCAAAACCCGATGAGCGGAATATATTACCCCAAATACCGAACATTAAGGACAAAGAAATACTGCCACAAGAGACGCTGAAAAAGCGGAGCTCATGGCACAGTACTTATTTCTCTAGGCCATCCATTAGAATTCCAAGACATTAAGCAGGCAACATATCCTGAGGAGATAGAAACAATATCGGCATCATTTATAGAAGACGAAGTAATGGTAGCTATGAGAAAGCTGGCTAGCGAGAGAGCTCCGGGTCCGGGCGGGATCCCAAACTGGCTACTAAAGAACTGTCGAAAATTGCTTGTTAAAGTCGTAACAGATCTACTTAATGCAGGCCTATCAAAGGTTATCACCCGACAAGCTTCAAAGAATCAACAACTATAGGCTTGTGGAAACTACAGAAACCATCCTACGACATACCAAAGGTATACCGACCCATAGCCCTTCTGAACGCTTTGGGAAAACTCCTGGAAAAATTGATTGCCAACAGGATTTCGGACGCAGTCGAAAAGTTCAACCTCATTCCAGGATAAAAGATGGGGGCCCGTCCTAAGAGGTCAACTATCTCGACAGTGGAACTTCTGACTGAGCAGACCCACACGATCTGAGTAAAAGATAGAAAACATGTAGCATCCATCCTCAGCCTCGATATCTCAGGAGCATTTGATAATGTATCCCACGAAAGACTTATCCACAACATGAGACAAAAATGAATACCCAGAAAGGTTACGAGTTTCATTAGTTCTTTTCTAAAAAGCTGAACTACCTCGCTCATTCTAATAAAAACAAAATCAGGAATACCCCCAAGGCTCAACCCTTTCCACAATATTGTTTATATTTTTTGCCAGCACTCTCCTTCCAACACTTCAAAAAACAGAAAACTCATCAGCAGTTGGCTTTATAGACGATACAAAAATATTAACTTGGTCAGATACAACGGAAGAGAAATACACTTAGAAGGATTACACTTGAAATTCGAAAAATGGACAAAATCTAATGGCGTGAAATTTGTACCAGAGAAATATCAGTTGATGTACTTTTTTTGGACCAGAAAAAAGTACAATCTAAAGGCGCCACTACAAATTCATAGCCAGCTTATAAACCCACTGATCTCTCTCCGAATCTTAGGGATCCATATGGATTCCAAATTGAACTGGACTTCCCACACAAAGAGTGTACAGCTTCAGACAGAGGCACAATCATAGGTAATGAGAAGGCTCACACATTCTATGTGGGGAGCAACGTTCCAAGAGCCAAAGCTTTTCTATAGCAAGCTAGTGAGACCGGCCCTCACGTACGGTAGCCAAATGTGGGCCGAGGCTGGGCCAGCAGGCAAGATACCCGAGAGGATAGTAAAATCCTTAAGAAGTATACAAAGAAAACAGTATTGCCATGCAGATAAGAATCGAGCATATCGGGCTCAATTCTTATCTGTACCGAAGAAAAGTCCCCGAAGTCGAAACCCCTGCATGTCAATGTGGATATGAGTCACAAAACGTCAAACATATGATCATGACTTGCCCAAAGTGGGCAAAGGGTAGCGGAGATGTGTTGAGGCATTCGATAAGCAGATCCTTCGAAAGTATGCTGACTAGTCCTGATGATGTAGCTCGAATCACACTGTGGATTCAAAATGAAAGTCGGATAGAACATGATAAAAGTAAATCACGTCGGGATAGGAGGCAGCAAGGAAGGGGGAAGACAGAATATACACTGAATATAACATTGTTAGCGCCCTTCCAAAAGGTAAACCGAAAATAACATAGAAACAAGACACGAAGTTTAGAGGGTTTTCACCGAAAGGAGACATCCTGTGTAAATAGAGAATTTGATAGCTTCCTGCGTGGGTCATTAAAGTCGCAAAATCAGGTTGATGAAATCAAATGCAAATACAAATAAATATTCGCTGCAGTCATTATCGATGCACGCTTAGCCAAAATCTACGCAACACAATTATTGACGATGGAAGGATATATTCATTACAATAAAATAATTAATCAGTAACTGTTTTATCAATTGACATTTATCTTGTATCTCTATTCTCATTATTATCTCGTGGAGTAACTTACATAAATAACTGAAAATAATTAACGTACTTTATCATCCAGTTGATTACTTTGAGCCTGCAATCATTCCGATATCCTGTACTATGTCTCTCTATATTCCTGCTTTGGGACCCAGTTCCTTGGGATGTTTTGATCAGGTGGCTTTGGCTTTTCGGGATATTCCCATAGAAAAGCCAGGTGTCATAGTGGTTAATCCAATTTTCTTTATCTTCCCCTTGATACTATAGGTCTCCTGTCCACTTCACTCGCTACATCTATTTGTTGCTAATTCTTTGGCAAGCACCGAGCGCGTCCACAAGAAGATATGCATCGTATCCAGTCTTCGATTCGGGATTTGGTTGGACTGGAGCAGGGTTTGGTCTGGGTGGCTCTTGAAGTGGCCCTAGATTTGATATATAGAGATGTCAAAAGTTGCGATGAAACACATTGAACATGCCTACTGCTTTGCCTCTCGAAATAATCCTTGTTACGTTCCAAGGTCCGGCATCTTTTATCCGCAAAAAATGACGACATTCAGGTGGTTGTATTTATGGTATGATTTGCTTGGAATTCTGCAAGCGGGAATTCTAAACGTAAGGTACCACATCCTTGTAAGCAAGGTTACATATTCCAAACGACTAACCGGATCTGGTACGAAAACCTTTACATCCCTGCCAGATAGTGATAAGAGGTTAACCGGGTAACATGAGATGTGGCATGGGGCATTATCACCTTACAAACAAACACAATATTTACACCAAGGAATACAATCCGTAGAATATGTATCAAACTGGTACAAAAAATCACTTTCCATATTTAAAGCTTCTCTCTAGCATCAGTTTGTCAAGGCGTGAGTAAAACGAAGAATTATATTTGTGAATTACACGACCGTAGATTTTCAATATCTTTACTTCAGAAAACATTGACTAAAACTTACCGGAACTCACCTTCGTTATTATCAATGTTCTTGTTGACCTCGGCGTCCTCTATTTCAATTATGCGCCACGGTGGCTGACTATGCGTATTCAGACTTGCACGTCGATTGTTCACAGCTCTAACATCAGAA